>CADCXT010003571.1:0-35088 GCA_902806775.1 Microtus agrestis
ATAGAAGCTTTATTTTGAAAGATAATCACTTTCTCTGAAAGTGTATGAATTTCATTAAATGCTTTTGTGAGAAACACACTTTTGTTACTCAGCAATTAGAAGCGTCTGTTTGAAATAGGTGAAAGTATGGTTAAAAGTGAGAACCGTGTTCCTTTTCTCTGTAGAAGCTTTACTTTGAAACATAATCACGTGCTTTGAATGCAAAAGAATTTCATGAACTGCTTTTTTGAGAAATGCACATGTGTTACTCTGAAATGTGAAGTGTCTGTTTGGGATATGTCAACGTATGGTTAAAAGTGAGAACACTGTTCCTTTTCTCTGTAGTAGCTTTACTTTGAAAGGTTATCACGATCATTTGAAAGTCATTGAATTTCATGGAATGCTTTTTTGAGAAACGCACATCTGTTACCTTGAAATAAGAAGCGTTTGTTAGGGATATGTCAAAGTATGGTTAAAAGTGAGAACAGTGTTCCTTTTCTCTGTAGAAGCTTTACTTTGAAAGATAATCACGTTCTTTGAAAGCAAAAGAATTTCATGAAATGCTTTTGTGAGAAACGCACATGTGTTACTCTGAAATGAGAAGCGTCTGTTTGGGATATGTCAAAGTATGGTTAAAAGTGAGAACAGTGTTCCTTTTCTCTGTAGAAGCTTTAATTTGAAAGGTAATCATGATCATTTGAAAGTCAGTGAATTTCATGAAATGCTTTTGTGAGAAACGCACATCTGAAATGAGAAGCGTCTGTTTGGGATATGTCAAAGTAGGGTTAAAAGTGAGAACAGTGTTTCTTTTCTCTGTAGAAGCTTTACTTTGAAAGATAAATACGTTCTTTGAAAGAAAAAGAATTTCATGAAATGCTTTTGTGTGAAACGCACATGTGTTACTCTGAAATGAGAAGCGTCCGTTTGGGATATGTAAAAGTATGCTTAAAAGTGAGAACAGTGTTCCTTTTCTCTGTAGAAGCTTTACTTTGAAAGATAATCATGTTCTCTGAAAGTGTATGAATTTCATTAAATGCTTTTGTGAGAAACGCACATCAGTTACTCTGAAATGAGAAGCGTCTGTTTAAGATATGTAAAAGTATGGTTAAGAGTGAGAACCATTTTCCTTTTTTCTGGAGAAGCTTTACTTTGAAAGATAATCACTTTCTCTGAAAGTGTATGAATTTCATTAAATGCATTTGTGAGAAACACACTTGTGTTACTCTGAAATTAGAAGCATCTGTTTGAAATAGGTCAAAGTATGGTTAAATGTGTGAACAGTGTTCCTTTTCTCTGTAGAAGCTTTACTTTGAAACATAATCACGTTCTTTGAATGCAAAACAATTTCATGAACTGCTTTTGTGAGAAACGCACATGTGTTACTCTGAAATGAGAAGCGTCTGTTTGGGATATGTCAAAGTATGCTTAAAAGTGAGAACAGTGTTCCTTTTCTCTGTAGAAGCTTTACTTTGAAAGGTAATCACGATCATTAGAAAGTCAGTGAATTTCATGAAATGCTTTTGTGAGAAACGCACATGTGTTACTCTGAAATGAGAATCGTCTGTTTGGGATATGTCAAAGTATGGTTAAAAGTGAGAACAGTGTTCCTTTTCTCTGTAGAAGCTTTAATTTGAAAGGTAATCATGATCATTTGAAAGTCAGTGAATTTCATGAAATGCTTTTGTGAGAAACGCACATCTGAAATGAGAAGCGTCTGTTTGGGATATGTCAAAGTATGGTTAAAAGTGAGAACAGTGTTCCTTTTCTCTGTAGAAGCTTTACTTTGAAAGATAATCACGTTCTTTGAAAGAAAAAGAATTTCATGAAATGCTTTTGTGAGAAACTCACATGTGTTACTTTGAAAGGAGAAGCGTCCTTTTGGGATATGTAAAAGTATGCTTAAAAGTGAGAACAGTGTTCCTTTTCTCTGTAGAAGCTTTACTTTGAAAGATAATCAAGTTCTCTGAAAGTGTATGAATTTCATGAAATGCTTTTGTGAGAAACGCACATCAGTTACTCTGAAATGAGAAGCGTCTGTTTAAGATATGTAAAACTATAGTTAGTAGTGAGAACCATTTTCCTTTTCTCTGTAGAAGCTTTACTTTGAAAGATAATCACGTTCTCTGAAAGTGTTTGAATTTCATGAAATGCTTTTGTGAGAAACACACATGTGTTACTCTGAAATGAGAAGCGTCTGTTTGGGATATGTCAAAGTATGGTTAAAAGTGAGAACAGTGTTACTTTTCTCTGTAGAAGCTTTACTTTGAAAGATAATCACGTTCTTTGAAAGCAAAAGAATTTCATGAAATGATTTTGTGAGAAACGCACATGTGTTACTCTGAAATGAGAAGCGTCTGTTTGGGATATGTCAAAGTATGGTTAAAAGTGAGAACAGTGTTCCTTTTCTCTGTAGAAGCTTTATTTGAAAGATAATCACGTTCTTTGAAAGCAAAAGAATTTCATGAAATGCTTTTTTGAGAAACGCACATGTGTTACTCTGAAATGAGAAACGTCAGTTTGGGATATATAAAAGTATGGTTAAAAGTGAGAACAGTGTTCCTTTTCTCTGTAGAAGCTTTCATTTGAAAGGTAATCACGTTCTTTGAAAGCAAAAGGATTTCATGAAATTTTTTTGTGAGAAACGCACATCTGTTATTCTGAAATGAGAAGCGTCTCTTTGGGATATGTCAAAGTATAGGTAAAAGTGAGAACAGTGTTCCTTTTCTCTGTAGAAGCTTTACATTGAAAGATAATCACGTTCTTTAAAAGCAAAAGAATTTCATGAAATGCTTTTGTGAGAAACGCACATGTGTTACTCTGAAATGAGAAGCGTCCTTTTGGGATATGTCAAAGTATGGTTAAAAGTGAGAACAGTGTTCCTTTTCTCTGCAGAAGTTTTACTTTTGAAAGATAATCACGTTCTTTGAACGAAAAAGAATTTCATGAAATGCTTTTGTGAGAAACGGACATGTGTTACTCTCAAATGAGAAGCGTCTGTTTGGGATATGTCAAAGTAAGGTTAAAAGTGAGAACAGTGTTCCTTTTATCTGTAGAATCTTTATTTTGAAAGATAATCACGTTCTTTGAAAGCAAACGAATTTCATGAAATGCTTTTGTGAGAGACGCACATCTATTACTCTGAAATGAGAAGCGTCTGTTTGGGATATGTCAAAGTATGGTTAAAAGTGAGAACAGTGTTCCTTTTCTCTGTAGAAGCTTTACTTTGAAAGATAATCACGTTCTTTGAAAGCAAAAGAATTTCATGAAATGCCTTTGTGAGAAACGCACATGTGTTACTCTGAAATGAGAAGCGTCCTTTTGGGATATGTAAAAGTATGGTTAAAAGTGAGAACAGTGTTCCTTTTCTCTGTAGAAGCTTTACTTTGAAAGATAATCTCGTTGTCTGAAAGTGTATGAATTTCATGAAATGCTTTTGTGAGAAACGCACATCTGTTACTCTGAAATGAGAAGCGTCTGTTTGGGATATGTCAAAGTATGTTTAAAAGTGAGAACCGTGTTCCTTTTCTCTACAGAAGCTTTACTTTGAAAGATAATCACTTTCTCTGAAAGTGTATGAATTTTAATGAAATGCTTTTGTGAGAAACACACATGTGTTACTCTGAAATTAGAAGCGTCTGTTTAGGATATGTCAAAGAATGGGGAAAAGTGAGAACAGTGTTCCTTTTTTCTGTAGAAGCTTTACTTTGAAAGATAATCACGTTCTCTGAAAGTGTATGAATTTCATGAAATGCTTTTTTGACAAACGCACATGTGTTACTCTGAAATGAGAAGCGTCTGTTTGGGATATGTCAAAGTATGGTTAAAAGTGAGAACAGTGTTCCTTTTCTCTGTAGAAGCTTTACTTTGAAAGATAATCACGTTCTTTGAAAGCAAAAGAATTTCATGAAATGCTTTTGTGAGAAACGCACATGTGTTACTCTGAAATGAGAAGCGTCCTTTTGGGATATGTAAAAGTATGGTTAAAAGTGAGAACAGTGTTCCTTTTCTCTGTAGAAGCTTTACTTTGAAAGATAATCACGTTCTCTGTAAGTGTATGAATTTCATGAAATGCTTTTGTGAGAAACGCACATCTGTTACTCTGAAATGAGAAGCGACTGTTTGAGGTATGTCAAAGTATGTTTAAAAGTGAGAACCGTGTTCCTTATCTCTATAGAAGCTTTATTTTGAAAGATAATCACTTTCTCTGAAAGTGTATGAATTTCATTAAATGCTTTTGTGAGAAACACACTTTTGTTACTCTGCAATTAGAAGCGTCTGTTTGAAATAGGTGAAAGTATGGTTAAAAGTGAGAACCGTGTTCCTTTTCTCTGTAGAAGCTTTACTTTGAAACATAATCACGTGCTTTGAATGCAAAAGAATTTCATGAACTGCTTTTTTGAGAAATGCACATGTGTTACTCTGAAATGTGAAGTGTCTGTTTGGGATATGTCAACGTATGGTTAAAAGTGAGAACAGTGTTCCTTTTCTCTGTAGTAGCATTACTTTGAAAGGTTATCACGATCATTTGAAAGTCATTGAATTTCATGGAATGCTTTTTTGAGAAACGCACATCTGTTACCTTGAAATAAGAAGCGTTTGTTAGGGATATGTCAAAGTATGGTTAAAAGTGAGAACAGTGTTCCTTTTCTCTGTAGAAGCTTTACTTTGAAAGATAATCACGTTCTTTGAAAGCAAAAGAATTTCATGAAATGCTTTTGTGAGAAACGCACATGTGTTACTCTGAAATGAGAAGCGTCTGTTTGGGATATGTCAAAGTATGGTTAAAAGTGAGAACAGTGTTCCTTTTCTCTGTAGAAGCTTTAATTTGAAAGGTAATCATGATCATTTGAAAGTCAGTGAATTTCATGAAATGCTTTTGTGAGAAACGCACATCTGAAATGAGAAGCGTCTGTTTGGGATATGTCAAAGTATGGTTAAAAGTGAGAACAGTGTTTCTTTTCTCTGTAGAAGCTTTACTTTGAAAGATAAATACGTTCTTTGAAAGAAAAGAATTTCATGAAATGCTTTTGTGTGAAACGCACACATGTGTTACTCTGAAATGAGAAGCATCCGTTTGGGATATGTAAAAGTATGCTTAAAAGTGAGAACAGTGTTACTTTTCTCTGTAGAAGCTTTACTTTGAAAGATAATCATGTTCTCTGAAAGTGTATGAATTTCATTAAATGCTTTTGTGAGAAACGCACATCAGTTACTCTGAAATGAGAAGCGTCTGTTTAAGATATGTAAAAGTATGGTTAAGAGTGAGAACCATTTTCCTTTTTTCTGGAGAAGCTTTACTTTGAAAGATAATCACTTTCTCTGAAAGTGTATGAATTTCATTAAATGCATTTGTGAGAAACACACTTGTGTTACTCTGAAATTAGAAGCATCTGTTTGAAATAGGTCAAAGTATGGTTAAAAGTGTGAACAGTGTTCCTTTTCTCTGTAGAAGCTTTACTTTGAAACATAATCACGTTCTTTGAATGCAAAACAATTTCATGAACTGCTTTTGTGAGAAACGCACATGTGTTACTCTGAAATGAGAAGCGTCTGTTTGGGATATGTCAAATTATGCTAAAAAGTGAGAACACTGTTCCTTTTCTCTGTAGAAGCTTTACTTTGAAAGGTAATCACGATCATTTGAAAGTCATTGAATTTCATGAAATGCTTTTGTGAGAAACGCACATGTGTTACTCTGAAATGAGAAGCGTCTGTTTGGGATATGTCAAAGTATGGTTAAAAGTGAGAACAGTGTTCCTTTTCTCTGTAGAAGCTTTAATTTGAAAGGTAATCATGATCATTTGAAAGTCAGTGAATTTCATGAAATGCTTTTGTGAGAAACGCACATCTGAAATGAGAAGTGTCTGTTTGGGATATGTCAAAGTAGGGTTAAAAGTGAGAACAGTGTTCCTTTTCTCTGTAGAAGCTTTACTTTGAAAGATAATCACGTTCTTTGAAAGAAAAAGAATTTCATGAAATGCTTTTGTGAGAAACTCACATGTGTTACTCTGAAAGGAGAAGCGTCCTTTTGGGATATGTAAAAGTATGCTTAAAAGTGAGAACAGTGTTCCTTTCCTCTGTAGAAGCTTTACTTTGAAAGATAATCAAGTTCTCTGAAAGTGTATGAATTTCATGAAATGCTTTTGTGAGAAACGCACATCAGTTACTCTGAAATGAGAAGCGTCTGTTTAAGATATGTAAAACTATAGTTAATAGTGAGAACCATTTTCCTTTTCTCTGTAGAAGCTTTACTTTGAAAGATAATCACGTTCTCTGAAAGTGTTTGAATTTCATGAAATGCTTTTATGAGAAACACACATGTGTTACTCTGAAATTAGAAGCGTCTGTTTGAAATATGTTAAAGTATGGTTAAAAGTGAGAACAGTGTTCCTTTTCTCTGTAGAAGCTTTACTTTGAAAGATAATCACGTTCTTTGAAAGCAAAAAAATTTCATGAAATGCCTTTGTGAGAAACGCACATGTGTTACTCTGAAATGAGAAGCGTCCTTTTGGGATATGTAAAAGTATGGTTAAAAGTGAGAACAGTGTTCCTTTTCTCTGTAGAAGCTTTACTTTGAAAGATAATCTCGTTGTCTGAAAGTGTATGAATTTCATGAAATGCTTTTGTGAGAAACGCACATCTGTTACTCTGAAATGAGAAGCGTCTGTTTGGGATATGTCAAAGTATGTTTAAAAGTGAGAACCGTGTTCCTTTTCTCTACAGAAGCTTTACTTTGAAAGATAATCACTTTCTCTGAAAGTGTATGAATTTTAATGAAATGCTTTTGTGAGAAACACACATGTGTTACTCTGAAATTAGAAGCGTCTGTTTAGGATATGTCAAAGAATGGGGAAAAGTGAGAACAGTGTTCCTTTTCTCTGTAGAAGCTTTACTTTGAAAGATAATCACGTTCTCTGAAAGTGTATGAATTTCATGAAATGCTTTTTTGACAAACGCACATGTGTTACTCTGAAATGAGAAGCGTCTGTTTGGGATATGTCAAAGTATGGTTAAAAGTGAGAACAGTGTTCCTTTTCTCTGTAGAAGCTTTACTTTGAAAGATAATCACGTTCTTTGAAAGCAAAAGAATTTCATGAAATGCTTTTGTGAGAAACGCACATGTGTTACTCTGAAATGAGAAGCGTCCTTTTGGGATATGTAAAAGTATGGTTAAAAGTGAGAACAGTGTTCCTTTTCTCTGTAGAAGCTTTACTTTGAAAGATAATCACGTTCTCTGTAAGTGTATGAATTTCATGAAATGCTTTTGTGAGAAACGCACATCTGTTACTCTGAAATGAGAAGCGACTGTTTGAGGTATGTCAAAGTATGTTTAAAAGTGAGAACCGTGTTCCTTTTCTCTATAGAAGCTTTATTTTGAAAGATAATCACTTTCTCTGAAAGTGTATGAATTTCATTAAATGCTTTTGTGAGAAACACACTTTTGTTACTCTGCAATTAGAAGCGTCTGTTTGAAATAGGTGAAAGTATGGTTAAAAGTGAGAACCGTGTTCCTTTTCTCTGTAGAAGCTTTACTTTGAAACATAATCACGTGCTTTGAATGCAAAAGAATTTCATGAACTGCTTTTTTGAGAAATGCACATGTGTTACTCTGAAATGTGAAGTGTCTGTTTGGGATATGTCAACGTATGGTTAAAAGTGAGAACACTGTTCCTTTTCTCTGTAGTAGCATTACTTTGAAAGGTTATCACGATCATTTGAAAGTCATTGAATTTCATGGAATGCTTTTTTGAGAAACGCACATCTGTTACCTTGAAATAAGATGCGTTTGTTAGGGATATGTCAAAGTATGGTTAAAAGTGAGAACAGTGTTCCTTTTCTCTGTAGAAGCTTTACTTTGAAAGATAATCACGTTCTTTGAAAGCAAAAGAATTTCATGAAATGCTTTTGTGAGAAACGCACATGTGTTACTCTGAAATGAGAAGCGTCTGTTTGGGATATGTCAAAGTATGGTTAAAAGTGAGAACAGTGTTCCTTTTCTCTGTAGAAGCTTTAATTTGAAAGGTAATCATGATCATTTGAAAGTCAGTGAATTTCATGAAATGCTTTTGTGAGAAACGCACATCTGAAATGAGAAGCGTCTGTTTGGGATATGTCAAAGTATGGTTAAAAGTGAGAACAGTGTTTCTTTTCTCTGTAGAAGCTTTACTTTGAAAGATAATCACGTTCTTTGAAAGAAAAAGAATTACATGAAATGCTTTTGTGAGAAACGCACATGTGTTACTCTGAAATGAGAAGCGTCCGTTTGGGATATGTAAAAGTATGCTTAAAAGTGAGAACAGTGTTCCTTTTCTCTGTAGAAGCTTTACTTTGAAAGATAATCATGTTCTCTGAAAGTGTATGAATTTCATGAAATGCTTTTGTGAGAAACGCACATCAGTTACTCTGAAATGAGAAGCGTCTGTTTAAGATATGTAAAAGTATGGTTAAGAGTGAGAACCATTTTCCTTTTTTCTGGAGAAGCTTTACTTTGAAAGATAATCACTTTCTCTGAAAGTGTATGAATTTCATTAAATGCATTTGTGAGAAACACACTTGTGTTACTCTGAAATTAGAAGCATCTGTTTGAAATAGGTCAAAGTATGGTTAAAAGTGTGAACAGTGTTCCTTTTCTCTGTAGAAGCTTTACTTTGAAACATAATCACGTTCTTTGAATGCAAAACAATTTCATGAACTGCTTTTGTGAGAAACGCACATGTGTTACTCTGAAATGAGAAGCGTCTGTTTGGGATATGTCAAATTATGCTAAAAAGTGAGAACACTGTTCCTTTTCTCTGTAGTAGCTTTACTTTGAAAGGTAATCACGATCATTTGAAAGTCATTGAATTTCATGAAATGCTTTTGTGAGAAACGCACATGTGTTACTCTGAAATGAGAAGCGTCTGTTTGGGATATGTCAAAGTATGGTTAAAAGTGAGAACAGTGTTCCTTTTCTCTGTAGAAGCTTTAATTTGAAAGGTAATCATGATCATTTGAAAGTCAGTGAATTTCATGAAATGCTTTTGTGAGAAACGCACATCTGAAATGAGAAGTGTCTGTTTGGGATATGTCAAAGTAGGGTTAAAAGTGAGAACAGTGTTCCTTTTCTCTGTAGAAGCTTTACTTTGAAAGATAATCACGTTCTTTGAAAGAAAAAGAATTTCATGAAATGCTTTTGTGAGAAACTCACATGTGTTACTTTGAAAGGAGAAGCGTCCTTTTGGGATATGTAAAAGTATGCTTAAAAGTGAGAACAGTGTTCCTTTCCTCTGTAGAAGCTTTACTTTGAAAGATAATCAAGTTCTCTGAAAGTGTATGAATTTCATGAAATGCTTTTGTGAGAAACGCACATCAGTTACTCTGAAATGAGAAGCGTCTGTTTAAGATATGTAAAACTATAGTTAATAGTGAGAACCATTTTCCTTTTCTCTGTAGAAGCTTTACTTTGAAAGATAATCACGTTCTCTGAAAGTGTTTGAATTTCATGAAATGCTTTTATGAGAAGCACACATGTGTTACTCTGAAATTAGAAGCGTCTGTTTGAAATATGTTAAAGTATGGTTAAAAGTGAGAACAGTGTTCCTTTTTTCTGTAGAAGCTTTACTTTGAAACATAATAACGTTCTTTGAATGCAAAAGAATTTCATGAAATGCTTTTGTGAGAAACGCACATGTGTTACTCTGAAATGTGAAGCGTCTGTTTAGGATATGTCAAAGAATGGGGAAAAGTGAGAACAGTGTTCCTTTTCTCTGTAGAAGCTTTACTTTGAAAGATAATCACGTTCTCTGAAAGTGTATGAATTTCATGAAATGCTTTTTTGACAAACGCACATGTGTTACTCTGAAATGAGAAGCGTCTGTTTGGGATATGTCAAAGTATGGTTAAAAGTGAGAACAGTGTTCCTTTTCTCTGTAGAAGCTTTACTTTGAAAGATAATCACGTTCTTTGAAAGCAAAAGAATTTCATGAAATGCTTTTTTGAGAAACGCACATGTGTTACTCTGAAATGAGAAACGTCAGTTTGGGATATATAAAAGTATGGTTAAAAGTGAGAACAGTGTTCCTTTTCTCTGTAGAAGCTTTCATTTGAAAGGTAATCACGTTCTTTGAAAGCAAAAGGATTTCATGAAATTTTTTTGTGAGAAACGCACATCTGTTATTCTGAAATGAGAAGCGTCTCTTTGGGATATGTCAAAGTATAGGTAAAAGTGAGAACAGTGTTCCTTTTCTCTGTAGAAGCTTTACATTGAAAGATAATCACGTTCTTTAAAAGCAAAAGAATTTCATGAAATGCTTTTGTGAGAAACGCACATGTGTTACTCTGAAATGAGAAGCGTCCTTTTGGGATATGTAAAAGTATGGTTAAAAGTGAGAACAGTGTTCCTTTTCTCTGCAGAAGTTTTACTTTGAAAGATAATCACGTTCTTTGAACGAAAAAGAATTTCATGAAATGCTTTTGTGAGAAACGGACATGTGTTACTCTCAAATGAGAAGCGTCTGTTTGGGATATGTCAAAGTAAGGTTAAAAGTGAGAACAGTGTTCCTTTCATCTGTAGAATCTTTATTTTGAAAGATAATCACGTTCTTTGAAAGCAAACGAATTTCATGAAATGCTTTTGTGAGAGACGCACATCTATTACTCTGAAATGAGAAGCGTCTGTTTGGGATATGTCAAAGTATGGTTAAAAGTGAGAACAGTGTTCCTTTTCTCTGTAGAAGCTTTACTTTGAAAGATAATCACGTTCTTTGAAAGCAAAAGAATTTCATGAAATGCCTTTGTGAGAAACGCACATGTGTTACTCTGAAATGAGAAGCGTCCTTTTGGGATATGTAAAAGTATGGTTAAAAGTGAGAACAGTGTTCCTTTTCTCTGTAGAAGCTTTACTTTGAAAGATAATCACGTTCTCTGAAAGTGTATGAATTTCATGAAATGCTTTTTTGACAAACGCACATGTGTTACTCTGAAATGAGAAGCGTCTGTTTGGGATATGTCAAAGTATGGTTAAAAGTGAGAACAGTGTTCCTTTTCTCTGTAGAAGCTTTACATTGAAAGATAATCACGTTCTTTAAAAGCAAAAGAATTTCATGAAATGCTTTTGTGAGAAACGCACATGTGTTACTCTGAAATGAGAAGCGTCCTTTTGGGATATGTAAAAGTATGGTTAAAAGTGAGAACAGTGTTCCTTTTCTCTGCAGAAGTTTTACTTTGAAAGATAATCACGTTCTTTGAACGAAAAAGAATTTCATGAAATGCTTTTGTGAGAAACGGACATGTGTTACTCTCAAATGAGAAGCATCTGTTTGGGATATGTCAAAGTAAGGTTAAAAGTGAGAACAGTGTTCCTTTTATCTGTAGAATCTTTATTTTGAAAGATAATCACGTTCTTTGAAAGCAAACGAATTTCATGAAATGCTTTTGTGAGAGACGCACATCTATTACTCTGAAATGAGAAGCGTCTGTTTGGGATATGTCAAAGTATGGTTAAAAGTGAGAACAGTGTTCCTTTTCTCTGTAGAAGCTTTATTTTGAAAGATAATCACGTTCTTTGAAAGCAAAAGAATTTCATGAAATGCTTTTGTGAGAAACGCACATGTGTTACTCTGAAATGAGAAGCGTCCTTTTGGGATATGTAAAAGTATGGTTAAAAGTGAGAACAGTGTTCCTTTTCTCTGTAGAAGCTTTACTTTGAAAGATAATCTCGTTGTCTGAAAGTGTATGAATTTCATGAAATGCTTTTGTGAGAAACGCACATCTGTTACTCTGAAATGAGAAGCGTCTGTTTGGGATATGTCAAAGTATGTTTAAAAGTGAGAACCGTGTTCCTTTTCTCTATAGAAGCTTTACTTTGAAAGATAATCACTTTCTCTGAAAGTGTATGAATTTTAATGAAATGCTTTTGTGAGAAACACACATGTGTTACTCTGAAATTAGAAGCGTCTGTTTAGGATATGTCAAAGAATGGGGAAAAGTGAGAACAGTGTTCCTTTTCTCTGTAGAAGCTTTACTTTGAAAGATAATCACGTTCTCTGAAAGTGTATGAATTTCATGAAATGCTTTTTTGACAAACGCACATGTGTTACTCTGAAATGAGAAGCGTCTGTTTGGGATATGTCAAAGTATGGTTAAAAGTGAGAACAGTGTTCCTTTTCTCTGTAGAAGCTTTACTTTGAAAGATAATCATGTTCTCTGAAAGTGTATGTATTTCATGTAATGCTTTTGTGAGAAACGCACATCAGTTACTCTGAAATGAGAAGCGTCGGTTTAAGATATGTAAAAGTATGGTTAATAGTGAGAACCATTTTCCTTTTCTCTGTAGAAGCTTTCCTTTGAAAGATAATCACGTTCTTTGAAAGCAAAAGTATTTCATGAAATGCTTTTGTGAGAAACGCACATGTGTTACTCTGAAATGTGAAGCGTCTGTTTGGGATATGTCAAAGTATGGTTAAAAGTGAGAACACTGTTTTTTTCTCTGTAGTAGCTTTCCTTTAAAGGTAATCACGATCATTTGAAAATCATTGAATTTCATGAAATGCTTTTTTGAGAAACGCACATCTGTTACTCTGAAATAAGAAGAGTTTGTTAGGGATATGTCAAAGTATGGTTAAAAGTGAGAACAGTGTTCATTTTCTCTGTAGAAGCTTTATTTGAAAGATAATCACGTTCTTTGAAAGCAAAAGAATTTCAAGAAATGCTTTTTTGAGAAACGCACATGTGTTACTGTGAAATGAGGAACGTCAGTTTGGGACATATAAAAGTATGGTTAAAAGTGAGAACAGTGTTCCTTTTCTCTGTAGAAGCTTTCATTTGAAAGGTAATCACGTTCTTTGAAAGCAAAAGGATTTCATGAAATTTTTTTGTGAGAAACACACATCTGTTACTCTGAAATGAGAAGCGTCTCTTTGGCATATGTCAAAGTATAGTTAAAAGTGATAACAGTGTTCCTTTTCTCTGTAGAAGCTTTACATTGAAAGATAATCACGTTCTTTAAAAGCAAAAGAATTTCATGAAATGCTTTTGTGAGAAACGCACATGTGTTACTCTGAAATGAGAAGCGTCCTTTTGGGATATGTAAAAGTATGGTTAAAAGTGAGAACAGTGTTCCTTTTCTCTGTAGAATCTTTACTTTGAAAGATAATCACGTTCTTTGAAAGAAAAAGAATTTCATGAAATGCTTTTGTGAGAAACGGACATGTGTTACTC
The DNA here is from genome assembly GCA_902806775.1 of Microtus agrestis. Lineage (NCBI taxonomy): Eukaryota > Metazoa > Chordata > Mammalia > Rodentia > Cricetidae > Microtus > Microtus agrestis. The sequence continues at coordinate 13,177 of CADCXT010003571.1, forward strand.
TCAAATGAGAAGCGTCTGTTTGGGATATGTCAAAGTAAGGTTAAAAGTGAGAACAGTGTTCCTTTTATCTGTAGAATCTTTATTTTGAAAGATAATCACGTTCTTTGAAAGCAAACGAATTTTATGAAATGCTTTTGTGAGAGACGCACATCTATTACTCTGAAATGAGAAGCGTCTGTTTGGGATATGTCAAAGTATGGTTAAAAGTGAGAACAGTGTTCCACTTCTCTGTAGAAGCTTTACTTTGAAAGATAATCACGATCTTTGAAAGCAAAAGAATTTCATGAAATGCTTTTGTGAGAAACGCACATTTATTACTCTGAAATGAGAAGCGTCTGTTTGGGATATGTCAAAGTATGGTTAAAAGTGAGAACAGTGTTCCTTTTCTCTGTAGAAGCTTTACTTTGAAAGATAATCACTTTCTCTGAAAGTGTATGAATTTTAATGAAATGCTTTTGTGAGAAACACACATGTGTTACTCTGAAATGAGAAGCGTCTGTTTGGGATATGTCAAAGTATGTTTAAAAGTGAGAACCGTGTTCCTTTTCTCTATAGAAGCTTTACTTTGAAAGATAATCACTTTCTCTGAAAGTGTATGAATTTTAATGAAATGCATTTGTGACAAACACACATGTGTTACTCTGAAATTAGAAGCGTCTGTTTGGGATATGTCAAACAATGTGGAAAAGTGAGAACTGTGTTCTTTTTCTCTGTAGAAGCTTTATTTTGAAAGATAATCACGTTCTCTGAAAGTGTATGAATTTCATGAAATGCTTTTTTGACAAACGCACATGTGTTACTCTGTAATGAGAAGCGTCTGTTTGGGATATGTCAAAGTATGGTTAAAAGTGAGAACAGTGTTCCTTTTCTCTGTAGAAACTTTACTTTGAAAGATAATCACGTTCTTTGATAGAAAAAGAATTTCATGAAATGCTTTTGTGAGAAACGCACATGTGTTACTCTGAAATAAGAAGCTTCTGTTTGGGATATGTCAAAGTATGGTTAAAAGTGAGAACAGTATTCCTTTTCTCTGTAGAAGCTTTACTTTGAAAGATAATCACGTTCTTTGAAAGCAAAAGAATTTCATGAAATGCTTTTTTGAGAAACGCACATGTGTTACTCTGAAATGAGAAGCGTTTGCTTGGGATATGTAAAAGTATGGTAAAAGTGAGAACAGTGTTCCACTTCTCTATAGAAGCTTTACTTTGAAAGATAATCACGTTCTTTGAAAGCAAAAGAATTTCATGAAATGCTTTTGTGAGAAACGCACATCTATTACTCTGAAATGAGAAGCGTCTGTTTGGGATATGTCAAAGTATGGTTTAAAGTAAGAACAGTGTTCCTTTTCTCGGTAGAAGCTTTACATTGAAAGATAATCACATTCTTTGAAAGCAAAATAATTTCATGAAATTTTTTGTGAGAAACGCACATGTGTTACTCTGAAATGAGAAGCGTCATTTTGGGATATGTAAAAGTATGGTTAAAAGTGAGAACAGTGTTCCTTTTCTCTGTAGAAGCTTTACTTTGAAAGATAATCACGTTCTCGGAATGTGTATGAATTTCATGAAATGCTTTTGTGAGAAACGCACATCAGTTACTCTGAAATGAGAAGAGTCTGTTAGGGATATGTAAAAGTATGGTTAAAAGTGAGAACCGTTTTCCTTTTCTCTGTAGAAGATTTACTTTGAAAGATAATCACGTTCTCTGAAAGTGTATGAATTTCATGAAATGCTTTTGTGAGAAACGCCCATGTGTTACTCTGAAATGAGAAGCGTCGGTTTGTTATATATCAAAGTATGGTTAAAAGTGAGAACAGTGTTCCTTTTCTCTGTAGAAGCTTTACTTTGAAAGATAATCACGTTCTTTGATAGAAAAAGAATTTCATGAAATGCTTTTGTGAGAAACGCACATCTGTTACTCTGAAATGAGAAGCGTCTGTTTGGGATATGTCAAAGAATGGGGAAAAGTGAGAACAGTGTTCCTTTTCTCTGTAGCAGCTTTACTTTGAAAGATAATCAAGTTCTCTGAAAGTGTTTGAATTTCATGAAATGCTCTTTTGACAAACGCACATGTGTTACTCTGAAATGAGAAGCGTCTGTTTGGGATATGTCAAAGTATGGTTAAAAGTGAGAACAGTGTTCCTTTTCTCTGTAGAAGCTTTACTTTGAAAGATAATCACGTTCTTTGATAGAAAAATAATTTCATGAAATGCTTTTGTGAGAAACGCACATGTGTTACTCTGAAATGAGAAGCTTCTGTTTGGGTTATGTCAAAGTATGGTTAAACGTAAGAACAGTATTCCTTTTCTCTGTAGAAGCTATACTTTGAAAGATAATCACGTTCTTTGAAAGCAATAGAATTTCATGAAATGCTTTTTTGAGAAACGCACATGTGTTACTCTGAAATGAGAAGCGTTTGTTTGGGATATGTAAAAGTATGGTTAAAAGTGAGAACAGTGTTCCACTTCTCTGTAGAAGCTTTACTTTGAAAGATAATCACGTTCTTTGAAAGCAAAAGAATTTCATGAAATGCTTTTGTTAGAAACGCACATGTGTTACTCTGAAATGAGAAGCGTCATTTTGGGATATTTAAAAGTATGGATAAAAGTGAGAACAGTGTTCCTTTTCTCTGTAGAAGATTTACTTTGAAAGATAATCACGTTCTCTGAAAGTGTATGAATTTCATGAAAGGATTTTTGAGAAACGCCCATGTGTTACTCTGAAATGAGAAGCGTCGGTTTGTTATGTATCAAAGTATGGTTAAAAGTGCGAACAGTGTTCCTTTTCTCTGTAGAAGCTTTACTTTGAAAGGTAATGACGAGGATTTGAAAGTCAGTGAATTTCATGAAATGCTTTTTTGAGAAATGCAAATCTGTTACTCTGAAATGAGAAGCGTCTGTTTGGGATATGTCAAAGTAAGGTTAAAAGTGAGAACAGTGTTCCTTTTTTCTGTAGACTCTTTATTTTGAAAGATAATCACGTTCTTTGAAAGCAAAAGAATTTCATGAAATGCTTTTGTGAGAAACGCACATGTGTTACTCTGAAATGAGAAGCGTCTGTTTGGGATATGTCAAAGTATGTTTAAAAGTGAGAACAGTGTTCTAGATCTCTGTAGAAGCTTTACTTGGAAAGATAATCACGTTCTTTGAAAGCAAAAGAATTCCATGAAATGCTTTTGTGAGAAACGCACATGTGTTACTCTGAAATGAGAAGCGTCTGTTTGGGATATGTCAAAGTATGGTGAAAAGTGAGAACAGTGTTCCTTTTCTCTGTAGAAGCTTTACTTTGAAAGATAATCACGTTCTTTGAAAGAAAAAGAATTTCATGAAATGCTTTTGTGAGAAACGGACATGTGTTACTCTCAAATGAGAAGCGTCTGTTTGGGATATGTCAAAGTAAGGTTAAAAGTGAGAACAGTGTTCCTTTTATCTGTAGAATCTTTATTTTGAAAGATAATCACGTTCTTTGAAAGCAAACGAATTTTATGAAATGCTTTTGTGAGAGACGCACATCTATTACTCTGAAATGAGAAGCGTCTGTTTGGGATATGTCAAAGTATGGTTAAAAGTGAGAACAGTGTTCCACTTCTCTGTAGAAGCTTTACTTTGAAAGATAATCACGATCTTTGAAAGCAAAAGAATTTCATGAAATGCTTTTGTGAGAAACGCACATTTATTACTCTGAAATGAGAAGCGTCTGTTTGGGATATGTCAAAGTATGGTTAAAAGTGAGAACAGTGTTCCTTTTCTCTGTAGAAGCTTTACTTTGAAAGATAATCACTTTCTCTGAAAGTGTATGAATTTTAATGAAATGCTTTTGTGAGAAACACACATGTGTTACTCTGAAATGAGAAGCGTCTGTTTGGGATATGTCAAAGTATGTTTAAAAGTGAGAACCGTGTTCCTTTTCTCTATAGAAGCTTTACTTTGAAAGATAATCACTTTCTCTGAAAGTGTATGAATTTTAATGAAATGCATTTGTGACAAACACACATGTGTTACTCTGAAATTAGAAGCGTCTGTTTGGGATATGTCAAACAATGTGGAAAAGTGAGAACTGTGTTCTTTTTCTCTGTAGAAGCTTTATTTTGAAAGATAATCACGTTCTCTGAAAGTGTATGAATTTCATGAAATGCTTTTTTGACAAACGCACATGTGTTACTGTGTAATGAGAAGCGTCTGTTTGGGATATGTCAAAGTATGGTTAAAAGTGAGAACAGTGTTCCTTTTCTCTGTAGAAACTTTACTTTGAAAGATAATCACGTTCTTTGATAGAAAAAGAATTTCATGAAATGCTTTTGTGAGAAACGCACATGTGTTACTCTGAAATAAGAAGCTTCTGTTTGGTATATGTCAAAGTATGGTTAAAAGTGAGAACAGTATTCCTTTTCTCGGTAGAAGCTTTACATTGAAAGATAATCACATTCTTTGAAAGCAAAAGAATTTCATGAAATGCTTTTTTGAGAAACGCACATGTGTTACTCTGAAATGAGAAGCGTTTGCTTGGGATATGTAAAAGTATGGTAAAAAGTGAGAACAGTGTTCCACTTCTCTATAGAAGCTTTACTTTGAAAGATAATCACGTTCTTTGAAAGCAAAAAGAATTTCATGAAATGCTTTTGTGAGAAACGCACATCTATTACTCTGAAATGAGAAGCGTCTGTTTGGGATATGTCAAAGTATGGTTTAAAGTAAGAACAGTGTTCCTTTTCTCGGTAGAAGCTTTACATTGAAAGATAATCACATTCTTTGAAAGCAAAATAATTTCATGAAATGCTTTTGTGAGAAACGCACATGTGTTACTCTGAAATGAGAAGCGTCATTTTGGGATATGTAAAAGTATGGTTAAAAGTGAGAACAGTGTTCCTTTTCTCTGTAGAAGCTTTACTTTGAAAGATAATCACGTACTCGGAATGTGTATGAATTTCATGAAATGCTTTTGTGAGAAACGCACATCAGTTACTCTGAAATGAGAAGAGTCTGTTAGGGATATGTAAAAGTATGGTTAAAAGTGAGAACCGTTTTCCTTTTCTCTGTAGAAGATTTACTTTGAAAGATAATCACGTTCTCTGAAAGTGTATGAATTTCATGAAATGCTTTTGTGAGAAACGCCCATGTGTTACTCTGAAATGAGAAGCGTCGGTTTGTTATATATCAAAGTATGGTTAAAAGTGAGAACAGTGTTCCTTTTCTCTGTAGAAGCTTTACTTTGAAAGATAATCACGTTCTTTGATAGAAAAAGAATTTCATGAAATGCTTTTGTGAGAAACGCACATCTGTTACTCTGAAATGAGAAGCGTCTGTTTGGGATATGTCAAAGAATGGGGAAAAGTGAGAACAGTGTTCCTTTTCTCTGTAGCAGCTTTACTTTGAAAGATAATCAAGTTCTCTGAAAGTGTTTGAATTTCATGAAATGCTCTTTTGACAAACGCACATGTGTTACTCTGAAATGATAAGCGTCTGTTTGGGATATGTCAAAGTATGGTTTAAAGTAAGAACAGTGTTCCTTTTCTCGGTAGAAGCTTTACATTGAAAGATAATCACGTTCTTTGAAAGCAAAATAATTTCATGAAATGTTTTTGTGAGAAACGCACATGTGTTACTCTGAAATGAGAAGCGTCATTTTGGGATATGTAAAAGTATGGTTAAAAGTGAGAACAGTGTTCCTTTTCTCTGTAGAAGCTTTACTTTGAAAGATAATCACGTACTCGGAATGTGTATGAATTTCATGAAATGCTTTTGTGAGAAACGCACATCAGTTACTCTGAAATGAGAAGAGTCTGTTAGGGATATGTAAAAGTATGGTTAAAAGTGAGAACCGTTTTCCTTTTCTCTGTAGAAGATTTACTTTGAAAGATAATCACGTTCTCTGAAAGTGTATGAATTTCATGAAATGCTTTTGTGAGAAACGCCCATGTGTTACTCTGAAATGAGAAGCGTCGGTTTGTTATATATCAAAGTATGGTTAAAAGTGAGAACAGTGTTCCTTTTCTCTGTAGAAGCTTTACTTTGAAAGATAATCACGTTCTTTGATAGAAAAAGAATTTCATTAAATGCTTTTGTGAGAAACGCACATCTGTTACTCTGAAATGAGAAGCGTCTGTTTGGGATATGTCAAAGAATGGGGAAAAGTGAGAACAGTGTTCCTTTTCTCTGTAGCAGCTTTACTTTGAAAGATAATCAAGTTCTCTGAAAGTGTTTGAATTTCATGAAATGCTCTTTTGACAAACGCACATGTGTTACTCTGAAATGAGAAGCGTCTGTTTGGGATATGTCAAAGTATGGTTAAAAGTGAGAACAGTGTTCCTTTTCTCTGTAGAAGCTTTACTTTGAAAGATAATCACGTTCTTTGATAGAAAAATAATTTCATGAAATGCTTTTGTGAGAAACGCACATGTGTTACTCTGAAATGAGAAGCTTCTGTTTGGGTTATGTCAAAGTATGGTTAAACGTAAGAACAGTATTCCTTTTCTCTGTAGAAGCTATACTTTGAAAGATAATCACGTTCTTTGAAAGCAATAGAATTTCATGAAATGCTTTTTTGAGAAACGCACATGTGTTACTCTGAAATGAGAAGCGTTTGTTTGGGATATGTAAAAGTATGGTTAAAAGTGAGAACAGTGTTCCACTTCTCTGTAGAAGCTTTACTTTGAAAGATAATCACGTTCTTTGAAAGCAAAAGAATTTCATGAAATGCTTTTGTTAGAAACGCACATGTGTTACTCTGAAATGAGAAGCGTCATTTTGGGATATTTAAAAGTATGGATTAAAGTGAGAACAGTGTTCCTTTTCTCTGTAGAAGATTTACTTTGAAAGATAATCACGTTCTCTGAAAGTGTATGAATTTCATGAAAGGATTTTTGAGAAACGCCCATGTGTTACTCTGAAATGAGAAGCGTCGGTTTGTTATGTATCAAAGTATGGTTAAAAGTGCGAACAGTGTTCCTTTTCTCTGTAGAAGCTTTACTTTGAAAGGTAATGACGAGGATTTGAAAGTCAGTGAATTTCATGAAATGCTTTTTTGAGAAATGCAAATCTGTTACTCTGAAATGAGAAGCGTCTGTTTGGGATATGTCAAAGTAAGGTTAAAAGTGAGAACAGTGTTCCTTTTTTCTGTAGACTCTTTATTTTGAAAGATAATCACGTTCTTTGAAAGCAAAAGAATTTCATGACATGCTTTTGTGAGAAACGCACATGTGTTACTCTGAAATGAGAAGCGTCTGTTTGGGATATGTCAAAGTATGGTTAAAAGTGAGAACAGTGTTCTAGATCTCTGTAGAAGCTTTACTTGGAAAGATAATCACGTTCTTTGAAAGCAAAAGAATTCCATGAAATGCTTTTGTGATAAACGCACATGTGTTACTCTGAAATGAGAAGCGTCTGTTTGGGATATGTCAAAGAATTGTGAAAAGTGAGAACAGTGTTCCTTTTCTCTGTAGAAGCTTTACTTTGAAAGATAATCACGTTCTCTGAAAGTTTATGAATTTCATGAAATGCTTTTGTGAGAAACACACATGTGTTACTCTGAAATGAGAAGCGTCTGTTTGGGATATGTCAAAGTATGGTTAAAAGTGAGAACAGTGGTCCTTTTCTCTGTAGAAGCTATACTTTGAAAGATAATCACGTTCTTTATTAGAAAAAGAATTTCATGAAATGCTTTTGTGAGAAACGCACATCTGAAATGAGAAGCGTCTGTTTGGGATATGTCAAAGAATGGGGAAAAGTGAGAACAGTCTTCCTTTTCTCTGTAGAAGCTTTATTTTGAAAGATAATCACATTCTTTGAAAGCAAATGAATTTCATGATATGCTTTTGTGAGAAACGCACATGTGTTACTCTTAAATGAGAAGCGTCTGTTTGGGATATGTCAAAGAATGGGGAAAAGTGAGAACAGTGTTCCTTTTCTCTGTAGAAGCTTTACTTTGAAAGATAATCACGTTCTCTGAAAGTGTTTGAATTTCATGAAATGCTTTTTTGACAAACGCACATGTGTTATTCTGAAATGAGAAGCGTCTGTTTGGGATATGTCAAAGTATGGTTAAAAGTGAGAACACTGTTCCTTTTCTCTGTAGAAGCTTTACTTTGAAAGATAATCACGTTCTTTGATAGAAAAAGAATTCCATGAAATGCTTTTGTGAGAAACGCACATGTGTTACTCTGAAATGAGAAGCTTCTGTTTGGGTTATGTCAAAGTATGGTTAAAAGTGAGAACAGTATTCCTTTTCTCTGTAGAAGCTTTACTTTGAAAGATAATCACGTTCTTTGAAAGCAAAAGAATTTCATGAAATGCTTTTTTGAGAAACGCACATGTGTTACTCTGAAATGAGAAGCGTTTGTTTGGGATATGTAAAAGTATGGTTAAAAGTGAGAACAGTGTTCCACTTCTCTGTAGAAGCTTTACTTTGAAAGATAATCACGTTCTTTGAAAGCAAAAGAATTTCATGAAATGCTTTTGTTAGAAACGCACATGTGTTACTCTGAAATGAGAAGCGTCATTTTGGGATATTTAAAAGTATGGATAAAAGTGAGAACAGTGTTCCTTTTCTCTGTAGAAGATTTACTTTGAAAGATAATCACGTTCTCTGAAAGTGTATGAATTTCATGAAAGGATTTTTGAGAAACGCCCATGTGTTACTCTGAAATGAGAAGCGTCGGTTTGTTATGTATCAAAGTATGGTTAAAAGTGCGAACAGTGTTCCTTTTCTCTGTAGAAGCTTTACTTTGAAAGGTAATGACGAGGATTTGAAAGTCAGTGAATTTCATGAAATGCTTTTTTGAGAAATGCAAATCTGTTACTCTGAAATGAGAAGCGTCTGTTTGGGATATGTCAAAGTAAGGTTAAAAGTGAGAACAGTGTTCCTTTTTTCTGTAGACTCTTTATTTTGAAAGATAATCACGTTCTTTGAAAGCAAAAGAATTTCATGACATGCTTTTGTGAGAAACGCACATGTGTTACTCTGAAATGAGAAGCGTCTGTTTGGGATATGTCAAAGTATGGTTAAAAGTGAGAACAGTGTTCTAGATCTCTGTAGAAGCTTTACTTGGAAAGATAATCACGTTCTTTGAAAGCAAAAGAATTCCATGAAATGCTTTTGTGATAAACGCACATCTATCACTCTGAAATGAGAAGCGTCTGTTTGGGATATGTCAAAGTATGATTAAAAGTGAGAACAGTGTTCCTTTTCTCTGTTGAAGCTTTATTTTGAAAGATAATCACGTTCTTTGAAAGCAAAAGAATTTCATGAAATGCTTTTGTGAGAAACGCACATGTGTTACTCTGAAATGAGAAGCGTCTGTTTGGGATATGTCAAAGAATTGTGAAAAGTGAGAACAGTGTTCCTTTTCTCTGTAGAAGCTTTACTTTGAAAGATAATCACGTTCTCTGAAAGTTTATGAATTTCATGAAATGCTTTTGTGAGAAACACACATGTGTTACTCTGAAATGAGAAGCGTCTGTTTGGGATATGTCAAAGTATGGTTAAAAGTGAGAACAGTGGTCCTTTTCTCTGTAGAAGCTTTACTTTGAAAGATAATCACGTTCTTTATTAGAAAAAGAATTTCATGAAATGCTTTTGTGAGAAACGCACATCTGAAATGAGAAGCGTCTGTTTGGGATATGTCAAAGAATGGGGAAAAGTGAGAACAGTCTTCCTTTTCTCTGTAGAAGCTTTACTTTGAAAGATAATCACATTCTTTGAAAGCAAATGAATTTCATGATATGCTTTTGTGAGAAACGCACATGTGTTACTCTTAAATGAGAAGCGTCTGTTTGGGATATGTCAAAGAATGGGGAAAAGTGAGAACAGTGTTCCTTTTCTCTGTAGAAGCTTTACTTTGAAAGATAATCACGTTCTCTGAAAGTGTTTGAATTTCATGAAATGCTTTTTTGACAAACGCACATGTGTTATTCTGAAATGAGAAGCGTCTGTTTGGGATATGTCAAAGTATGGTTAAAAGTGAGAACACTGTTCCTTTTCTCTGTAGAAGCTTTACTTTGAAAGATAATCACGTTCTTTGATAGAAAAAGAATTCCATGAAATGCTTTTGTGAGAAACGCACATGTGTTACTCTGAAATGAGAAGCGTCTGTTTGGGATATGTCAAAGTATGGTTAAAAGTGAGAACAGTGGTCCTTTTCTCTGTAGAAGCTTTACTTTGAAAGATAATCACGTTCTTTATTAGAAAAAGAATTTCATGAAATGCTTTTGTGAGAAAGCACATCTGAAATGAGAAGCGTCTGTTTGGGATATGTCAAAGAATGGGGAAAAGTGAGAACAGTCTTCCTTTTCTCTGTAGAAGCTTTACTTTGAAAGATAATCACATTCTTTGAAAGCAAATGAATTTCATGATATGCTTTTGTGAGAAACGCACATGTGTTACTCTTAAATGAGAAGCGTCTGTTTGGGATATGTCAAAGAATGGGGAAAAGTGAGAACAGTGTTCCTTTTCTCTGTAGAAGCTTTACTTTGAAAGATAATCACGTTCTCTGAAAGTGTTTGAATTTCATGAAATGCTTTTTTGACAAACGCACATGTGTTACTCTGAAATGAGAAGCGTCTGTTTGGGATATGTCAAAGTATGGTTAAAAGTGAGAACACTGTTCCTTTTCTCTGTAGAAGCTTTACTTTGAAAGATAATCACGTTCTTTGATAGAAAAAGAATTCCATGAAATGCTTTTGTGAGAAACGCACATGTGTTACTCTGAAATGAGAAGCTTCTGTTTGGGTTATGTCAAAGTATGGTTAAAAGTGAGAACAGTATTCCTTTTCTCTGTAGAAGCTTTACTTTGAAAGATAATCACGTTCTTTGAAAGCAAAAGAATTTCATGAAATGCTTTTTTGAGAAACGCACATGTGTTACTCTGAAATGAGAAGCGTTTGTTTGGGATATGTAAAAGTATGGTTAAAAGTGAGAACAGTGTTCCACTTCTCTGTAGAAGCTTTACTTTGAAAGATAATCACGTTCTTTGAAAGCAAAAGAATTTCATGAAATGCTTTCGTGAGAAACGCACATCTATTACTCTGAAATGAGAAGCTTCTGTTTGGGATATGTCAAAGTATGGTTAAAAGTGAGAACAGTGTTCCTTTTCTCTGTAGAAGATTTAATTTGAAAGATAATCACGTTCTCTGAAAGTGTATGAATTTCATGAAAGGATTTTTGAGAAACGCCCATGTGTTACTCTGAAATGAGAAGCGTCGGTTTGTTATGTATCAAAGTATGGTTAAAAGTGCTAACAGTGTTCCTTTTCTCTGTAGAAGCTTTACTTTGAAAGGTAATGACGAGGATTTGAAAGTCAGTGAATTTCATGAAATGCTTTTTGAGAAATGCAAATCTGTTACTCTGAAATGAGAAGCATCTGTTTGGGATATGTCAAAGTAAGGTTAAAAGTGAGAACAGTGTTCCTTTTTTCTGTAGACTCTTTATTTTGAAAGATAATCACGTTCTTTGAAAGCAAAAGAATTTCATGACATGCTTTTGTGAGAAACGCACATGTGTTACTCTGAAATGAGAAGCGTCTGTTTGGGATATGTCAAAGTATGGTTAAAAGTGAGAACAGTGTTCGAGATCTCTGTAGAAGCTTTACTTGGAAAGATAATCACGTTCTTTGAAAGCAAAAGAATTCCATGAAATGCTTTTGTGATAAACGCACATCTATCACTCTGAAATGAGAAGCGTCTGTTTGGGATATGTCAAAGTATGATTAAAAGTGAGAACAGTGTTCCTTTTCTCTGTTGAAGCTTTATTTTGAAAGATAATCACGTTCTTTGAAAGCAAAAGAATTTCATGAAATGCTTTTGTGAGAAACGCACATGTGTTACTCTGAAATGAGAAGCGTCTGTTTGGGATATGTCAAAGAATTGTGAAAAGTGAGAACAGTGTTCCTTTTCTCTGTAGAAGCTTTACTTTGAAAGATAATCACGTTCTCTGAAAGTTTATGAATTTCATGAAATGCTTTTGTGAGAAACACACATGTGTTACTCTGAAATGAGAAGCGTCTGTTTGGGATATGTCAAAGTATGGTTAAAAGTGAGAACAGTGGTCCTTTTCTCTGTAGAAGCTTTACTTTGAAAGATAATCACGTTCTTTATTAGAAAAAGAATTTCATGAAATGCTTTTGTGAGAAACGCACATCTGAAATGAGAAGCGTCTGTTTGGGATATGTCAAAGAATGGGGAAAAGTGAGAACAGTCTTCCTTTTCTCTGTAGAAGCTTTACTTTAAAAGATAATCACATTCTTTGAAAGCAAATGAATTTCATGATATGCTTTTGTGAGAAACGCACATGTGTTACTCTTAAATGAGAAGCGTCTGTTTGGGATATGTCAAAGAATGGGGAAAAGTGAGAACAGTGTTCCTTTTCTCTGTAGAAGCTTTACTTTGAAAGATAATCACGTTCTCTGAAAGTGTTTGAATTTCATGAAATGCTTTTTTGACAAACGCACATGTGTTACTCTGAAATGAGAAGCGTCTGTTTGGGATATGTCAAAGTATGGTTAAAAGTGAGAACACTGTTCCTTTTCTCTGTAGAAGCTTTACTTTGAAAGATAATCACGTTCTTTGATAGAAAAAGAATTCCATGAAATGCTTTTGTGAGAAACGCACATGTGTTACTCTGAAATGAGAAGCTTCTGTTTGGGTTATGTCAAAGTATGGTTAAAAGTGAGAACAGTGTTCCTTTTCTCTGTAGAAGCTTTACTTTGAAAGATAATCACGATCATTTGAAAGTCAGTGAATTTCATGAAATGCTTTTGTGAGAAACGCACATGTGTTACTCTGAAATGAGAAGCGTTTGTTTGGGATATGTAAAAGTATGGTTAAAAGTGAGAACAGTGTTCCACTTCTCTGTAGAAGCTTTACTTTGAAAGATAATCACGTTCTTTGAAAGCAAAAGAATTTCATGAAATGCTTTTGTGAGAAACGCACATCTATTACTCTGAAATGAGAAGCGTCTGTTTGGGATATGTCAAAGTATGGTTAAAAGTGAGAACAGTGTTCCTTTTCTCTGTAGAATCTTTACATTGAAAGATAATCACGTTCTTTGAAAGCAAAAGAATTTCATGAAATGCTTTTTTGAGAAACGCACATGTGTTACTCTGAAATGAGAAGCATCATTTTGGGATATGTAAAAGTATGGTTAAAAGTGAGAACAGTGTTCCTTTTCTCTGTAGAAGCTTTACTTTGAAAGATAATCACGTTCTCTGAAAGTGTATGAATTTCATGAAATGCTTTTGTGAGAAACGCACATCAGTTACTCTGAAATGAGAAGCGTCTGTTTGGGATATGTAAAAGTATGGTTAAAAGTGAGAACCGTTTTCCATTTCTCTGTAGAAGATTTTCTTTGAAAGATAATCACGTTCTCTGAAAGTGTATGAATTTCATGAAATGCTTTTTTGAGAAACGCCCATGTATTACTCTGAAATGAGAAGCGTCGGTTTGGGATATATCAAAGTATGGTTAAAAGTCAGAACAGTGTTACTTTTCTCTGTAGAAGCTTTACTTTGAAAGGTAATGACGAGGATTTGAAAGTCAGTGAATTTCATGAAATGCTTTTTTGAGAAATGCAAATCTGTTACTCTGAAATGAGAAGTGTCTGTTTGGGATATGTCAAAGTATGGTTAAAAGTGAGAACAGTGTTCCTTTTCTCCGTTGAAGCTTTATTTTGAAAGATAATCACGTTCTTTGAAAGCAAAAGTATTTCATGAAATGCTTTTGTGAGAAACGCACATCTATTACTCTGAAATGAGAAGCGTCTGTTCGGGATATGTCAAAGTATGGTTAAAAGTGAGAACAGTGTTCCTTTTCTCTGTTGAAGCTTTATTTTGAAAGATAATCACGTTCTTTGAAAGCAAAAGAATTTCTTGAAATTCTTTTGTGAGAAACGCACATGTGTTACTCTGAAATGAGAAGCGTCTGTTTGGGATATGTCAAAGAATGGGGAAAAGTGAGAACAGTGTTCCTTTTCTCTGTAGCAGCTTTACTTTGAAAGATAATCAAGTTTTCTGAAAGTGTTTGAATTTCATGAAATGCTTTTTTGACAAACGCACATGTGTTACTCTGAAATGAGAAGCGTCTGTTTGGGATATGTCAAAGTATGGTTAAAAGTGAGAACACTGTTCCTTTTCTCTGTAGAAGCTTTACTTTGAAAGATAATCACGTTCTTTGATAGAAAAAGAATTTCATGAAATGCTTTTGTGAGAAACGCACATGTGTTACTCTGAAATGAGAAGCGTTTGTTTGGGATATGTAAAAGTATGGTTAAAAGTGAGAACAGTGTTCCACTTCTCTGTAGAAGCTTTACTTTGAAAGATAATCACGTTCTTTGAAAGCAATAGAATTTCATGAAATGCTTTTTTGAGAAACGCACATGTGTTACTCTGAAATGAGAAGCGTTTGTTTGGGATATGTAAAAGTATGGTTAAAAGTGAGAACAGTGTTCCACTTCTCTGTAGAAGCTTTACTTTGAAAGATAATCACGTTCTTTGAAAGCAAAAGAATTTCATGAAATGCTTTTGTGAGAAACGCACATGTGTTACTCTGAAATGAGAAGCGTCATTTTGGGATATTTAAAAGTATGGATAAAAGTGAGAACAGTGTTCCTTTTCTCTGTAGAAGATTTACTTTGAAAGATAATCACGTTCTCTGAAAGTGTATGAATTTCATGAAATGATTTTTGAGAAACGCCCATGTGTTACTCTGAAATGAGAAGCGTCGGTTTGTTATGTATCAAAGTATGGTTAAAAGTGAGAACAGTGTTCCTTTTCTCTGTAGAAGCTTTACTTTGAAAGGTAATGACGAGGATTTGAAAGTCAGTGAATTTCATGAAATGCTTTTTTGAGAAATGCAAATCTGTTACTCTGAAATGAGAAGCGTCTGTTTGGGATATGTCAAAGTAAGGTTAAAAGTGAGAACAGTGTTCCTTTTTTCTGTAGACTCTTTATTTTGAAAGATAATCACGTTCTTTGAAAGCAAAAGAATTTCATGAAATGCTTTTGTGATAAACGCACATCTATTACTCTGAAATGAGAAGCGTCTGTTTGGGATATGTCAAAGTATGATTAAAAGTGAGAACAGTGTTCCTTTTCTCTGTTGAAGCTTTATTTTGAAAGATAATCACGTTCTTTGAAAGCAAAAGAATTTCATGAAATGCTTTTGTGAGAAACGCACATGTGTTACTCTGAAATGAGAAGCGTCTGTTTGGGATATGTCAAAGAATGGTGAAAAGTGAGAACAGTGTTCCTTTTCTCTGTAGAAGCTTTACTTTGAAAGATAATCACGTTATCTGAAAGTTTATGAATTTCATGAAATGCTTTTGTGAGAAACACACATGTGTTACTCTGAAATGAGAAGCGTCTGTTTGGGATATGTCAAAGTATGGTTAAAAGTGAGAACAGTGGTCCTTTTCTCTGTAGAAGCTTTACTTTGAAAGATAGTCACGTTCTTTATTAGAAAAAGAATTTCATGAAATGCTTTTGTGAGAAACGCACATCTGAAATGAGAAGCGTCTGTTTGGGATATGTCAAAGAATGGGGAAAAGTGAGAACAGTCTTCCTTTTCTCTGTAGAAGCTTTACTTTGAAAGATAATCACATTCTTTGAAAGCAAATGAATTTCATGATATGCTTTTGTGAGAAACGCACATGTGTTACTCTTAAATAAGAAGCGTCTGTTTGGGATATGTCAAAGAATGGGGAAAAGTGAGAACAGTGTTCCTTTTCTCTGTAGAAGCTTTACTTTGAAAGATAATCACGTTCTCTGAAAGTGTTTGAATTTCATGAAATGCTTTTTTGACAAACGCACATGTGTTACTCTGAAATGAGAAGCGTCTGTTTGGGATATGTCAAAGTATGGTTAAAAGTGAGAACACTGTTCCTTTTCTCTGTAGAAGCTTTACTTTGAAAGATAATCACGTTCTTTGATAGAAAAATAATTTCATGAAATGCTTTTGTGAGAAACGCACATGTGTTACTCTGAAATGAGAAGCTTCTGTTTGGGTTATGTCAAAGTATGGTTAAAAGTGAGAACAGTATTCCTTTTCTCTGTAGAAGCTTTACTTTGAAAGATAATCACGTTCTTTGAAAGCAAAAGAATTTCATGAAATGCTTTTTTGAGAAACGCACATGTGTTACTCTGAAATGAGAAGCGTTTGTTTGGGATATGTAAAAGTATGGTTAAAAGTGAGAACAGTGTTCCACTTCTCTGTAGAAGCTTTACTTTGAAAGATAATCACGTTCTTTGAAAGCAAAAGAATTTCATGAAATGCTTTTGTGAGAAACGCACATCTATTACTCTGAAATGAGAAGCTTCTGTTTGGGATATGTCAAAGTATGGTTAAAAGTGAGAACAGTGTTTCTTTTCTCTGTAGAAGCTTTACTTTGAAAGATAATCACGTACTCGGAATGTGTATGAATTTCATGAAATGCTTTTGTGAGAAACGCACATCAGTTACTCTGAAATGAGAAGAGTCTGTTAGGGATATGTAAAAGTATGGTTAAAAGTGAGAACCGTTTTCCTTTTCTCTGTAGAAGATTTACTTTGAAAGATAATCACGTTCTCTGAAAGTGTATGAATTTCATGAAATGCTTTTGTGAGAAACGCCCATGTGTTACTCTGAAATGAGAAGCGTCGGTTTGTTATATATCAAAGTATGGTTAAAAGTGAGAACAGTGTTCCTTTTCTCTGTAGAAGCTTTACTTTGAAAGATAATCACGTTCTTTGATAGAAAAAGAATTTCATGAAATGCTTTTGTGAGAAACGCACATCTGAAATGAGAAGCGTCTGTTTGGCATATGTCAAAGAATGGGGAAAAGTGAGAACAGTGTTCCTTTTCTCTGTAGAAGCTTTACTTTAAAAGATAATCACGTTCTTTGAAAGCAAAAGAATTTCATGATATGCTTTTGTGAGAAACGCACATCTGTTACTCTGAAATGAGAAGCGTCTGTTTGGGATATGTCAAAGAATGGGGAAAAGTGAGAACAGTGTTCCTTTTCTCTGTAGCAGCTTTACTTTGAAAGATAATCAAGTTTTCTGAAAGTGTTTGAATTTCATGAAATGCTCTTTTGACAAACGCACATGTGTTACTCTGAAATGAGAAGCGTCTGTTTGGGATATGTCAAAGTATGGTTAAAAGTGAGAACACTGTTCCTTTTCTCTGTAGAAGCTTTACTTTGAAAGATAATCACGTTCTTTGATAGAAAAATAATTTCATGAAATGCTTTTGTGAGAAACGCACATGTGTTACTCTGAAATGAGAAGCGTTTGTTTGGGATATGTAAAAGTATGGTTAAAAGTGAGAACAGTGTTCCACTTCTCTGTAGAAGCTTTACTTTGAAAGATAATCACGTTCTTTGAAAGCAATAGAATTTCATGAAATGCTTTTTTGAGAAACGCACATGTGTTACTCTGAAATGAGAAGCGTTTGTTTGGGATATGTAAAAGTATGGTTAAAAGTGAGAACAGTGTTCCACTTCTCTGTAGAAGCTTTACTTTGAAAGATAATCACGTTCTTTGAAAGCAAAAGAATTTCATGAAATGCTTTTGTTAGAAACGCACATGTGTTACTCTGAAATGAGAAGCGTCATTTTGGGATATTTAAAAGTATGGATAAAAGTGAGAACAGTGTTCCTTTTCTCTGTAGAAGATTTACTTTGAAAGATAATCACGTTCTCTGAAAGTGTATGAATTTCATGAAATGATTTTTGAGAAACGCCCATGTGTTACTCTGAAATGAGAAGCGTCGGTTTGTTATGTATCAAAGTATGGTTAAAAGTGCGAACAGTGTTCCTTTTCTCTGTAGAAGCTTTACTTTGAAAGGTAATGACGAGGATTTGAAAGTCAGTGAATTTCATGAAATGCTTTTTTGAGAAATGCAAATCTGTTACTCTGAAATGAGAAGCGTCTGTTTGGGATATGTCAAAGTAAGGTTAAAAGTGAGAACAGTGTTCCTTTTTTCTGTAGACTCTTTATTTTGAAAGATAATCACGTTCTTTGAAAGCAAAAGAATTTCATGAAATGCTTTTGTGAGAAACGCACATCTATTACTCTGAAATGAGAAGCGTCTGTTTGGGATATGTCAAAGTATGATTAAAAGTGAGAACAGTGTTCCTTTTCTCTGTTGAAGCTTTATTTTGAAAGATAATCACGTTCTTTGAAAGCAAAAGAATTTCATGAAATGCTTTTGTGAGAAACGCACATGTGTTACTCTGAAATGAGAAGCGTCTGTTTGGGATATGTCAAAGAATTGTGAAAAGTGAGAACAGTGTTCCTTTTCTCTGTAGAAGCTTTACTTTGAAAGATAATCACGTTATCTGAAAGTTTATGAATTTCATGAAATGCTTTTGTGAGAAACACACATGTGTTACTCTGAAATGAGAAGCGTCTGTTTGGGATATGTCAAAGTATGGTTAAAAGTGAGAACAGTGTTCCTTTTCTCTGTAGAAGCTTTACTTTGAAAGATAGTCACGTTCTTTATTAGAAAAAGAATTTCATGAAATGCTTTTGTGAGAAACGCACATCTGAAATGAGAAGCGTCTGTTTGGGATATGTCAAAGAATGGGGAAAAGTGAGAACAGTCTTCCTTTTCTCTGTAGAAGCTTTACTTTGAAAGATAATCACATTCTTTGAAAGCAAATGAATTTCATGATATGCTTTTGTGAGAAACGCACATGTGTTACTCTGAAATGAGAAGCGTCTGTTTGGGATATGTCAAAGAATGGGGAAAAGTGAGAACAGTGTTCCTTTTCTCTGTAGAAGCTTTACTTTGAAAGATAATCACGTTCTCTGAAAGTGTTTGAATTTCATGAAATGCTTTTTTGACAAACGCACATGTGTTACTCTGAAATGAGAAGCGTCTGTTTGGGATATGTCAAAGTATGGTTAAAAGTGAGAACACTGTTCCTTTTCTCTGTAGAAGCTTTACTTTGAAAGATAATCACGTTCTTTGATAGAAAAATAATTCCATGAAATGCTTTTGTGAGAAACGCACATGTGTTACTCTGAAATGAGAAGCTTCTGTTTGGGTTATGTCAAAGTATGGTTAAAAGTGAGAACAGTATTCCTTTTCTCTGTAGAAGCTTTACTTTGAAAGATAATCACGTTCTTTGAAAGCAAAAGAATTTCATGAAATGCTTTTTTGAGAAACGCACATGTGTTACTCTGAAATGAGAAGCGTTTGTTTGGGATATGTAAAAGTATGGTTAAAAGTGAGAACAGTGTTCCACTTCTCTGTAGAAGCTTTACTTTGAAAGATAATCACGTTCTTTGAAAGCAAAATAATTTCATGAAATGCTTTCGTGAGAAACGCACATCTATTACTCTGAAATGAGAAGCTTCTGTTTGGGATATGTCAAAGTATGGTTAAAAGTGAGAACAGTGTTTCTTTTCTCTGTAGAATCTTTACATTGAAAGATAATCACGTTCTTTGAAAGCAAAAGAATTTCATGAAATGCTTTTGTGAGAAACGCACATGTGTTACTCTGAAATGAGAAGCATCATTTTGGGATATGTAAAAGTATGGTTAAAAGTGAGAACAGTGTTCCTTTTCTCTGTAGAAGCTTTACTTTGAAAGATAATCACGTTCTCTGAAAGTGTATGAATTTCATGAAATGCTTTTGTGAGAAACGCACATCAGTTACTCTGAAATGAGAAGCGTCTGTTTGGGATATGTAAAAGTATGGTTAAAAGTGAGAACCGTTTTCCTTTTCTCTGTAGAAGATTTTCTTTGAAAGATAATCACGTTCTCTGAAAGTGTATGAATTTCATGAAATGCTTTTTTGAGAAACGCCCATGTGTTACTCTGAAATGAGAAGCGTCGGTTTGGGATATATCAAAGTATGGTTAAAAGTCAGAACAGTGTTACTTTTCTCTGTAGAAGCTTTACTTTGAAAGGTAATGACGAGGATTTGAAAGTCAGTGAATTTCATGAAATGCTTTTTTGAGAAATGCAAATCTGTTACTCTGAAATGAGAAGCGTCTGTTTGGGATATGTCAAAGTAAGGTTATAAGTGAGAAGAGTGTTCCTTTTCTCTGTAGAAGCCTTACTTTGAAAGATAATCACGTTCTCTGAAAGTGTATGAATTTCATGAAATGCTTTTGTGAGAAACACACATGTGTTACTCTGAAATTAGAAGCGTCTGTTTGAAATATGTTAAAGTACGGTTAATAGTGAGAACAGTGTTCCTTTTCTCTGTAGAAGCTTTACTTTGAAACATAATCACGTTCTTTGAATGCATAAGAATTTCATGAAATGCTTTTGTGAGAAACGCACATGTGTTACTCTGAAATGTGAAGCGTCTGTTTGGGATATGTCAAAGTATGGTAAAAAGTGAGAACACTGTTCCTTTTCTCTGTAGTAGCTTTACTTGGAAAGGTAATCACGATCATTTGAAAGTCATTGAATTTCATGAAATGCTTTTTTGAGAAACGCACGTCTGTTACTCTGAAATAAGAAGCGTTTGTTAGGGATATGTCAAAGTATGGTTAAAAGTGAGAACAGTGTTCCTTTTCTCTGTAGAAACTTTACTCTGAAGGATAATCACGTTCTTTGAAAGCAAAAGAATTTCATGAAATGCTTTTTTGAGAAACGCTCATGTGTTACTCTGAAATGAGAAGCGTCTGTTTGGGATATTTCAAAGTATGGTTAAAAGTGAGAACAGTGTTCCTCTTCTCTGTAGAAGCTTTACTTTGAAAGATAATCACGTTCTTTGAATGCAAAAGAATTTCATGAAATGCTTTTGTGAGAAACGCACATGTGTTACTCTGAAATGAGAAGCGTCTGTTTGGGATATTTCAAAGTAAGGTTAAACGTGAGAACAGTGTTCCTTTTATCTGTAGTATCTTTATTTTGAAAGATAATCACGTTCTTTGAAAGCAAAAGAATTTCATGAAATGCTTTTGTGAGAAACGCACATCTATTACTCTGAAATGAGATGCGTCTGTTTGCGATATTTCAAAGTATGGTTAAAAGTGAGAACAGTGTTCCTCTTCTCTGTAGAAACTTTACTTTGAAAGATAATCACGTTCTTTGAAAGCAAAAGAATTTCATGAAATGCTTTTGTGAGAAACGCACATCTATTACTCTGAAATGAGAAGCGTCTGTTTGGGATATGTCAAAGTATGGTTAAAAGTGAGAACAGTGTTCCTTTTCTCTGTAGAATCTTTACTTTGAAAGATAATCACGTTCTTTGAAAGCAAAAGAATTTCATGAAATGCCTTTGTGAGAAACTCACATGTGTTACTCTGAAATGAGAATCGTCCTTTTGGGATATGTAAAAGTATGGTTAAAAGTGAGAACAGTGTTCCTTTTCTCTGTAGAAGCTTTGCTTTGAAAGATAATCATGTTCTCTGAAAGTGTATGAATTTCATGAAATGCTTTTGTGAGAAACTCACATCAGTTAACTGAAATGCGAAGCGTCTGTTTGGGATATGTAAAAGTATGGTTAAAAGTGAGAACCGTTTTCCTTTTCTCTGTAGAAGATTTACTTTGAAAGATAATCACGTTCTCTGAAAGTGTATGAATTTCATGAAATGCTTTTTTGAGAAACTCCCATGTGTTACTCTGAAATGTGAAGCGTCTGTTTGGGATATGTCAAAGTATGGTTAAAAGTGAGAACACTGTTCCTTTTCTCTGTAGTAGCTTTACTTGGAACGGTAATCACGATCATTTGAAAGTCATTGAATTTCATGAAATGCTTTTTTGAGAAAGGCACATCTGTTACTCTGAAATAAGAAGCGTTTGTCAGGGATACGTCAAAGTATGGTGAAAAGTGAGAACAGTGTTCCTTTTCTCTGTAGAAGCTTTAATTTGAAAGATAACCACGTTCTTTGAAAGCAAAAGAATTTCATGAAATGCTTTTTTGAGAAACGCACATGTGTTACTCTGAAATGAGAAATGTCAGTTTGGGGTATATAAAAGTATGGTTA
>CADCXT010003577.1:0-25409 GCA_902806775.1 Microtus agrestis
TGGGATATGTCACATGATTAAAAGTGAGAACAGTGTCTTCCTTCCAGCCTCTCCTGTACTCTCTCTGAAAGTGTAATGAAGTTCTTTGAGTGTGGCAAGTGACCTATATGAAATGTTTTTGTGAGAAACGCACATGTGTTAATTTGAAAATGAGATAGGTCTGTTTGGGATATGTCAAAGCATGGTTAAAAGTGAGAACAGTGTTCCTTTTCTCTCAGAATCTTTTCTTTGAAAGGTAATCAGGTTCTTTGAAAGTAAGGATTCTCCTGAAATGTTTGTGTGAGAAACGCACAGTGTGTTACCTCTGAAATGAGAGGCGTCTTTTTTGGGGCATATGCCAAAGTATGGATAAAAGTGAGAACAGTGTTCCTTTTCTGTGTAGTCTTCACTTTGAAAGACAATCACACTGTTCCTTGAAAGTGCATGAGTTTCCATGGATACGCTTTTGTGAGAAACGCATGTGTTACCTCTGAAATGAGAAGCATCTGTTTGGGATATGTCAAAGCATGGTTAAAAGTGAGAACAGTGTTCCTTTTCTCTGTAGAGTTTTATTTTGAAAGATAATCACGTTCTTTGAAAGCAAAAGATTTTCATGAAATGCTTTTGTGAGAAACGCACATGTGTTACTCTGAAATGAGAAGCGTCTGTTTGGGATATGTCAAAGTATGGTTAAAAGTGAGAACAGTGTTCCTTTTCTCTGTAGAAGCTTTACTTTGAAAGATAATCACGATCATTTGAAAGTCAGTGAATTTCATGAAATGCTTTTGTGAGAAACGCACATGTGTTACTCTGAAATGAGAAGCGTCTGTTTGGGATATGTCAAAGTATGGTTAAAAGTGAGAACAGTGTTCCTTTTCTCTGTAGAAGCTTTACTTTGAAAGACAATCACGATCATTTGAAAGTCAGTGAATTTCATGAAATGCTTTTGTGAGAAACGCACATGTGTTACTCTGAAATGAGAAGCGTCTGTTTGGGATATGTCAAAGTATGGTTAAAAGTGAGAACAGTGTTCCTTTTCTCTGTAGAAGCTTTACTTTGAAAGATAATCACGATCATTTGAAAGTCAGTGAATTTCATGAAATGCTTTTGTGAGAAACGCACATGTGTTACTCTGAAATGAGAAGCGTCTGTTTGGGATATGTCAAAGTATGGTTAAAAGTGAGAACAGTGTTCCTTTTCTCTGTAGAAGCTTTACTTTGAAAGATAATCACGTTCTTTGAAAGTGTATGAATTTCATGAAATGCTTTTTTGAGAAACGCACATGTGTTACTCTGAAATGAGAAGCGTCTGTTTGGGATATGTCAAAGTATAGTTAAAAGAGAGAACAGTGTTCCTTTTCTCTGTAGAAGCTTTACTTTGAAAGATAATCACGATCATTTGAAAGTCAGTGAATTTCATGAAATGCTTTTGTGAGAAACGCACATGTGTTACTCTGAAATGAGAAGCGTCTGTTTGGGATATGTCAAAGTATGGTTAAAAGTGAGAACAGTGTTCCTTTTCTCTGTAGAAGCTTTACTTTGAAAGGTAATCACGATCATTTGAAAGTCAGTGAATTTCATGAAATGCTTTTTTGAGAAACGACATGTGTTACTCTGAAATGAGAAGCGTCTGTTTGGGATACATGTCAAAAGTATGGTTAAAAGTGAGAACAGTGTTCCTTTTCTCTGTAGAAGCTTTACTTTGAAAGGTAATCTACGTTCATTTGAAAGTCAGTGAATTTCATGAAATGCTTTTGGTGAGAAACGCACATGTGTTACTCTGAAATGAGAAGCGTCTGTTTGGGATATGTCAAAGTAGGGTAAAGTGAGAACAGTGTTCCTTTTCTCTGTAGAAGCTTTACTTTGAAAGATAATCACGTTCTTTGAAAGTCAGTGAATTTCATGAAATGCTTTTGTGAGAAACGCACATGTGTTACTCTGAAATGAGAAGCGTTTTTGGGATATGTCAAAGTATGGTTAAAAGTGAGAACAGTGTTACTTTTCTCTGTAGAAGCTTTACTTTGAAAGATAATCACGATCATTTGAAAGTCAATGAAATTCATGAAATGCTTTTGTGAGAAACGCACATCTGTTACTCTGAAATGAGAAGCGTCTGTTTGGGATATGTCAAAGTATGGTTAAAAGTGAGAACAGTGTTCCTTTTCACTGTAGAATCTTTACTTTGAAAGATAATCACGGTCATTTGAAAGTCAGTGAATTTCATGAAATGCTTTTGTGAGAAACGCACATGTGTTACTCTGAAATGAGAAGCGTCTGTTTGGGATATGTCAAAGTATGGTTAAAAGAGAGAACAGTGTTCCTTTTCTCTGTAGAAGCTTTACTTTGAAAGATAATCACGTTCTTTGAAAGTGTATGAATTTCATGAAATGCTTTTGTGAGAAACGCACATGTGTTACCCTGAAATGAGAAGCGTCTGTTTGGGATATGTCAAAGTATGGTTAAAAGAGAGAACAGTGTTCCTTTTCTCTGTAGAAGCTTTACTTTGAAAGATAATCACGTTCTTTGAAAGTGTTTGAATTTCATGAAATGCTTTTGTGAGAAACACACATGTGTTACTCTGAAATGAGAAGCGTCTGTTTGGGATATGTCAAAGTATGGTTAAAAGTGAGAACAGTGTTCCTTTTCACTGTAGAAGCTTTACTTTGAAAGATAATCACGTTCTTTGAAAGTAGGTGAATTTCATGAAATGCTTTTGTGAGAAACCCACATGTGTTACTCTGAAATGAGAAGCGTCTGTTTGGGATATAGTCAAAGTATGGTTAAAAGTGAGAACAGTGTTCCTTTTCTCTGTAGAAGCTTTACTTTGAAAGATAGTCACGTTCTTTGAAAGTGAATGAATTTCATGAAATGCTTTTGTGAGAAACGCACATGTGTTACTCTGAAATGAGAAGCGTCTGTTTGGGATATGTCAAAGTATGGTTAAAATTGAGAACAGTGTTCCTTTTCTCTGTAGAAGCTTTACTTTGAAAGATAATCACGTTCTTTGAAAGTAAATGAATTTCATGAAATGCTTTTGTGAGAAAACGCACATGTGTTACTTTGAAATGAGAAGCGTCTGTTGGGGATATGTCAAAGTATGGTTAAAAGTGAGAACAGTGTTCCTTTTCTCTGTAGAATCTTTACTTTGAAAGGTAATCACGTTCTTTGAAAGTGTATGAATTTCATGAAATGCTTTTGTGAGAAACGGACATGTGTTACTCTGAAATGAGAAGCGTCTGTTTGGGATATGTCAAAGAATGGTTAAAAGGGAGAACAGTGTTCCTTTTCTCTGTAGAAGCTTTACTTTGAAAGATAATCACGATCATTTGAAAGTCAGTGAATTTCATGACATGCTTTTGTGAGAAACGCACATGTGTTACTCTGAAATGAGAAGCGTCTGTTTGGGATATGTCAAAGTATGGTTAAAAGTGAGAACAGTGTTCCTTTTCTCTGTAGAAGCTTTACTTTGAAAGATAATCACGTTCTTTGAAAGTCAATGAATTTCATGAAATGCTTTTGTGAGAAACGCACATCTGTTACTCTGAAATGAGAAGCGTCTGTTTGGGATATGTCAAAGTATGGTTAAAAGTGAGAACAGTGTTCCTTTTCTCTGTAGAAGCTTTACTTTGAAAGATAATCACGTTCTTTGAAAGTCAGTGAATTTCATGAAATGCTTTTGTGAGAAACGCACATGTGTTACTCTGAAATGAGAAGCGTCTGTTTGGGATATGTCAAAGTATGGATAAAAGTGAGAACAGTGTTCCTTTTGTCTGTAGAAGCTTTACTTTGAAAGGTAATCACGTTCTTTGAAATTGTATGAATTTCATGAAATGCTTTTGTGAGAAACGCACATGTGTTACCCTGAAATGAGAAGCATCTGTTTGGGATATGTCAAAGTATGGTTAAAAGTGAGAACAGTGTTCCTTTTGTCTGTAGAAGCTTTACTTTGAAAGATAATCACGTTCTTTGAAAGTGTATGATTTTCATGAAATGCTTTTGTGAGAAACGCACATGTGTTACTCTGAAATGAGAAGCGTCTGTTTGGGATATGTCAAAGTATGGTTAAAAGTGAGAACAGTGTTCCTTTTCTCTGTAGAAGCTTTACTTTGAAAGATAATCACGTTCTTTGAAAGTGAGTGAGTTTCATGAAATGCTTTTGTGAGAAACGCACATGTGTTACTCTGAAATGAGAAGCGTCTGTTTGGGATATGTCAATGTATGGTTAAAAGTGAGAACAGTGTTCCTTTTCTCTGTAGAAGCTTTACTTTGAAAGGTAATCACCATCATTTGAAAGTCAGTGAATTTCTTGAAATGCTTTTGTGAGAAACGCACATGTGTTACTCTGAAATGAGAAGCGTCTGTTTGGGATATGTCAAAGTATGGTTAAAATTGAGAACAGTGTTCCTTTTCTCTGTAGAAGTTTTTACTTTGAAAGATAATCATGATTCTTTGAAAGCCAGAAAAGATTTTCATGAAATTCTTTTTGTGAGAAACGCACATTGTTACTTTGAAATGAGTAGCGTCTGTTTAGGATATGTCAAAGTATGGATAAAAGTGAGAACAGTGTTCCTTTTCTCTGTAGAAGCTTTACTTTGAAAGATAATCACATTCTTTGAAAGTGAATGAATTTCATGAAATGCTTTTGTGAGAAACGCACATGTGTTACTCGTGAAATGAGAAGCGTCTCTGTTTGGGATATGTCAAAGAATGGTTAAAAGAGAGAATAGTGGTCCTTCTCTTTCTTAGAAGCTTTATTTTGAAAGATAATCACGTTCTTTGAAAGTGTATGAATTCATGAAATGCTTTTGTGTGAGAAACGCATACATGTGTTACTCCTGAAATCAGAAGCGTCTGTTTGGGATATGTCAAAGTATGGTTAAAAGTGAGAACAGTGTTCCTTTTCTCTTTAGAAGCTTTACTTTGAAAGGTAATCACGATCATTTGAAAGTCAATGAATTTCATGAAATGCTTTTTTGAGAAACGCACATGTGTTACTCTGAAATGAGTAGCGTCTGTTTGGGATATGTCAAAGTATGGTTAAAAGAGAGAACAGTGTTCCTTTTCTCTGTAGAAGCTTTACTTTGAAAGATAATCACGTTCTTTGAAAGTCATATGAATTTCATGAAATGCTTTTGTGAGAAATGACATGTGTTACTCCCTGAAATGAGAAGCGGTCTGTTTGGGATATGTCAAAGTGTTATGGTAAAAGTGAGAACAGTGTTCCTTTTCTCTGTAGAAGCTTTACTTTGAAAGGTAATCACGATCATTTGAAAGTCAGTGAAATTCATGAAATGCTTTTGTGAGAAACATGGTTGTTACTCTGAAATGAGAGGAGTCTGTTTGGGATATGGCAAAGTATGGTTAAAAGTGAGAACAGTGTTCCTTTTCTCTGTAGAAGCTTTACTTTGATAGGTAATCACGACCATTTGAAAGTCAGTGAATTTCATGAAATGCTTTTTGTGAGAAAATCGCATGTGTTACTCTGAAATGAGAAGCGCCTGTTTGCGATATGTCAAAGTATGGTTAAAAGTGAGAACAGTGTTCCTTTCTTCTCTGTAGAAGCTTTACTTTGAAAGATAATCACGATCATCTGTGAAAGTGCATGAATTTCATGAAATGCTTTTTTGAGAAACGCACATGTGTTACTTTGAAATGAGAAGCGTCTGTTTGGGATATGTCAAAGTATGGTTAAAAGTGAGAACAGTGTTCCTTTTCTCTGTAGAAGCTTTACTTTGAAAGATATTCACGTTCTTTGAAAGAAAGTCTAAATTTCATGAAATGCTTTTGTGAGAGAAACGCACATGTGTTACTCTGAAATGAGAAGTGTCTCTTTGGGATATGTCAAAGTATGGTTAAAAGTGAGAACAGTGTTCCTTTTCTCTGTAGAAGCTTTACTTGAAAGATAATCACGTTCTTTGAAAGTGTATGAATTTCATGAAATGCTATTGTGAGAAACACACATGTGTTACTCTGAAATGAGAAGCGTCTCTTTGGGATATGTCAAAGTATGGTTAAAAGTGAGAACAGTGTTCCTTTTCTCTGTAGAAGCTTTACTTTGAAAGGTAATCACGTTCTTTGAAAGTCAGTGAATTTCATGAAATGCTTTTGTGAGAAACGCACATGTGTTACTCTGAAATGAGAAGCGTCTGTTTGGGATATGTCAAAGTATGGTTAAAAGTGAGAACAGTGTTCCTTTTCTCTGTAGAAGCTTTACTTTGAAAGATAATCACGTTCTTTGAAAGCAAAAGAAATTCATGAGATGCTTTTGTGAAAAACGCAAATCTGTTACTCTGAAATGAGAAGCGTCTGTTTGGGATATGTCAAAGTATGATTAAAAGTGAGAACAGTGTTCCTTTTCACTGTAGAAGCTTTACTTTGAAAGGTAATCACGATCATTTGAAAGTCAGTGAATTTCATGAAATGCTTTTGTGAGAAACGCACGTGTGTTACTCTGAAATGAGAAGCGTCTGTTTGGGATATGTCAAAGTATGGTTAAAAGTGAGAACAGTGTTCCTTTTCTCTGTAGAAGCTTTACTTTGAAAGGTAATCACGATCATTTGAAAGTCAGTGAAATTCATGAAATGCTTTTGTGAGAAACGCACATGTGTTACTCTGAAATGAGAAGTGTCTGTTTGGGATATGTCAAAGTATGGTTAAAAGTGAGAACAGTGTTCTTTTCTTTTCTGTAGGCCTTTACTTTGAAAGGTAATCACGACCCTTTGAAAGTTGAATTTCATGAATTTCCTTTTCTGTAGAAGCTTTACTTTGAAAGGTAATCACGTTCTTTGAAAGTCAGTGAATTTCATGAAATGTTTTTGTGAGAAACGCACATGTGTTACTCTGAAATGAGAAGCGTCTGTTTGGGATATGTCAAAGTATGGTTAAAAGTGAGAACAGTGTTCCTTTTCTCTGTAGAAGCTTTACTTTGAAAGGTAATCACGTTCTTTGAAAGTCAGTGAATTTCATGAAATGCTTTTGTGAGAAACGCACATGTGTTACTCTGAAATGAGAAGCGTCTGTTTGGGATATGTCAAAGTATGGTTAAAAGTGAGAACAGTGTTCCTTTTCTCTGTAGAAGCTTTACTTTGAAAGATAATCACGTTCTTTGAAAGTAAAAGAATTTCATGAAATGCTTTTGTGAGAAACGCACATGTGTTACTCTGAAATGAGAAGCGTCTGTTTGGGATATGTCAAAGTATGGTTAAAAGTGAGAACAGTGTTCCTTTTCTCTGTAGAAGCTTTACTTTGAAAGATAATCACGTTCTTTGAAAGTCATGAATTTCATGAAATGCTTTTGTGAGAAACGCACATGTGTAACTCTGAAATGAGAAGCGTCTGTTTGGGATATGTCAAAGTAGGGTTAAAAGTGAGAACAGTGTTCCTTTTCTCTGTAGAAGCTTTACTTTGAATGATAATCACGTTCTTTGAAAGTTACTGAATTTCATGAAATCTTTTGTGAGAAACGCACATGTGTTACTCTGAAATGAGAAGCGTCTCTTTGGGATATGTCAAAGTATGGTTAAAAGAGAGAACAGTGTTCCTTTTCCCTGTAGAAGCTTTACTTTGAAAGATAATCACGTTCTTTGAAAGTGTATGAATTTCATGAAATGCTTTTGTGAGAAACGCACATGTGTTACCCTGAAATGAGAAGCGTCTGTTTGGGATATGTCAAAGTATGGTTAAAAGTGAGAACAGTGTTCCTTTTCTCTGTAGAAGCTTTACTTTGAAAGATAATCACGTTCCTTTGAAAGTCAATGAATTTCATGAAATGCTTTTGTGAGAAACGCACATGTGTTACTCTGAAATGAGAAGCGTCTGTTTGGGATATGTCAAAGTATGGTTAAAAGTGAGAACAGTGTTCCTTTTCTCTGTAGAAGCTTTACTTTGAAAGATAATCACGATCATTTGAAAGTCAATGAATTTCATGAAATGCTTTTGTGAGAAACGCACATGTGTTACTCTGAAATGAGAAGCGTCTGTTTGGGATATGTCAAAGTATGGTTAAAAGTGAGAACAGTGTTCCTTTTCTCTGTAGAAGCTTTACTTTGAAAGGTAATCACGATCATTTGAAAGTCAGTGAATTTCATGAAATGCTTTTGTGAGAAACGCACATGTGTTACTCTGAAATGAGAAGCGTCTGTTTGGGATATGTCAAAGTATGGTTAAAAGTGAGAACAGTGTTCCTTTTCTCTGTAGAAGCTTTACTTTGAAAGGTAATCACGTTCTTTGAAAGTGTATGAATTTCATGAAATGCTTTTGTGAGAAACGCACATGTGTTACTCTGAAATGAGAAGCGTCTGTTTGGGATATGTCAAAGTATGGTTAAAAGTGAGAACAGTGTTCCTTTTCTCTGTAGAAGCTTTACTTTGAAAGATAATCACGTTCTTTGAAAGTCAATGAATTTCATGAAATGCTTTTGTGAGAAACGCACATGTGTTACTCTGAAATGAGAAGCGTCTGTTTGGGATATGTCAAAGTAGGGTTAAAAGTGAGAACAGTGTTCCTTTTCTCTGTAGAAGCTTTACTTTGAATGATAATCACGTTCTTTGTAAGTGTATGAATTTCATGAAATTTTTTTGTGAGAAGCACACATGTGATACTCTGACATGAGAAGCGTCTCTTTGGGATATATCAAAGTATGGTTAAAAGAGAGAACAGTGTTCCTTTTCCCTGTAGAACTTTTACTTTGAAAGATAATCTTGTTCTTTGAAAGTGTATGAATTTCATTAAATTCTTTTGTGAGAAACGCACATGTGTTACCCTGAAATGAGAAGCGTCTGTTTGGGATATGTCAAAGTATGGTTAAAAGTGAGAACAGTGTTCCTTTTCTCTGTAGAAGCTTTACTTTGAAAGGTAATCACGGTCATTTGAAAGTCAGTGAATTTCATGAAATGCTTTTGTGAGAAACGCACATGTGTTACTCTGAAATGAGAAGCGTCTGTTTGGGATATGTCAAAGTATGGTTAAAAGTGAGAACAGTGTTCCTTTTCTCTGTAGAAGCTTTACTTTGAAAGATAATCACGATTCTTTGAAAGCAAAAGAAATTCATGAAATGCTTTTGTGAGAAACGCACATGTGTTACTCTGAAATGAGAAGCGTCTGTTTGGGATATGTCAAAGTATGGTTAAAAGTGAGAACAGTGTTCCTTTTTCCTGTAGAAGCTTTACTTTGAAAGGTAATCACGATCATTTGAAAGTCAGTGAAATTCATGAAATGCTTTTGTGAGAAACGCACATGTGTTACTCTGAAATGAGAAGCGTCTGTTTGGGATATGTCAAAGTATGGTTAAAAGTGAGAACAGTGTTCCTTTTCTCTGTAGAAGCTTTACTTTGAAAGGTAATCACGTTCTTTGAAAGTCAGTGAATTTCATGAAATGCTTTTGTGAGAAACGCACATGTGTTACTCTGAAATGAGAAGCGTCTGTTTGGGATATGTCAAAGTATGGTTAAAAGTGAGAACAGTGTTCCTTTTCTCTGTAGAAGCTTTACTTTGAAAGATAATCACGTTCTTTGAAAGTGTATGAATTTCATGAAATGCTTTTGTGAGAAACGCACATGTGTTACTCTGAAATGAGAAGCGTCTGTTTGGGATATGTCAAAGTATGGTTAAAAGTGAGAACAGTGTTCCTTTTCTCTGTAGAAGCTTTACTTTGAAAGGTAATCACGATCATTTGAAAGTCAGTGAATTTCATGAAATGCTTTTGTGAGAAACGCACATGTGTTACTCTGAAATGAGAAGCGTCTGTTTGGGATATGTCAAAGTATGGTTAAAAGTGAGAACAGTGTTCCTTTTCTCTGTAGAAGCTTTACTTTGAAAGGTAATCACGTTCTTTGAAAGTCAATGAATTTCATGAAATTCTTTTGTGAGAAACGCACATGTGTTACCCTGAAATGAGAAGCGTCTGTTTGGGATATGTCAAAGTATGGTTAAAAGTGAGAACAGTGTTCCTTTTCTCTGTAGAAGCTTTACTTTGAAAGATAATCACGTTCTTTGAAAGTAAGTGAATTTCATGAAATGCTTTTGTGAGAAACGCACATGTGTTACTCTGAAATGAGAAGCGTCTGTTTGGGATATGTCAAAGTATGGTTAAAAGTGAGAACAGTGTTCCTTTTCTCTGTAGAAGCTTTACTTTGAAAGATAATCACGTTCTTTGAAAGTGTATGAATTTCATGAAATGCTTTTGTGAGAAACGCACATGTGTTACTCTGAAATGAGAAGCGTCTGTTTGGGATATGTCAAAGTATGGTTAAAAGAGAGAACAGTGTTCCTTTTCTCTGTAGAAGCTTTACTTTGAAAGATAATCACGTTCTTTGAAAGTGTATGAATTTCATGAAATGCTTTTGTGAGAAACGCACATGTGTTACTCTGAAATGAGAAGCGTCTTTTTGGGATATGTCAAAGTATGGTTAAAAGTGAGAACAGTGTTCCTTTTCTCTGTAGAAGCTTTACTTTGAAAGGTAATCACGTTCTTTGAAAGTCAATGAATTTCATGAAATGCTTTTGTGAGAAACGCACATGTGTTACTCTGAAATGAGAAGCGTCTGTTTGGGATATGTCAAAGTATGGTTAAAAGTGAGAACAGTGTTCCTTTTCTCTGTAGAAGCTTTACTTTGAAAGGTAATCACGGTCATTTGAAAGTCAGTGAATTTCATGAAATGCTTTTGTGAGAAACGCACATGTGTTACTCTGAAATGAGAAGCGTCTGTTTGGGATATGTCAAAGTATGGTTAAAAGAGAGAACAGTGTTCCTTTTCTCTGTAGAAGCTTTACTTTGAAAGATAATCACGTTCTTTGAAAGTGTATGAATTTCATGAAATGCTTTTGTGAGAAACGCACATGTGTTACTCTGAAATGAGAAGCGTCTGTTTGGGATATGTCAAAGTATGGTTAAAAGTGAGAACAGTGTTCCTTTTCTCTGTAGAAGCTTTACTTTGAAAGATAATCACGTTCTTTGAAAGTGTATGAATTTCATGAAATGCTTTTGTGAGAAACGCACATGTGTTACTCTGAAATGAGAAGCGTCTGTTTGGGATATGTCAAAGTATGGTTAAAAGAGAGAACAGTGTTCCTTTTCTCTGTAGAAGCTTTACTTTGAAAGATAATCACGTTCTTTGAAAGTAAATGAATTTCATGAAATGCTTTTGTGAGAAACGCACATGTGTTACTCTGAAATGAGAAGCGTCTGTTTGGGATATGTCAAAGTATGGTTAAAAGTGAGAACAGTGTTCCTTTTCTCTGTAGAAGCTTTTCTTTGAAAGGTAATCACGGTCATTTGAAAGTCAATGAATTTCATGAAATGCTTTTGTGAGAAACGCACATGTGTTACTCTGAAATGAGAAGCGTCTCTTTGGGATATGTCAAAGTATGGTTAAAAGAGAGAACAGTGTTCCTTTTCCCTGTAGAAGCTTTACTTTGAAAGGTAATCACGTTCTTTGAAAGTGTATGAATTTCATGAAATGCTTTTGTGAGAAACGCACATGTGTTACCTCTGAAATGAGAAGCGTCTGTTTGGGATATGTCAAAGTATGGTTAAAAGTGAGAACAGTGTTCCTTTTCTCTGTAGAAGCTTTACTTTGAAAGGTAATCACGATCATTTGAAAGTCAGTGAATTTCATGAAATGCTTTTGTGAGAAACGCACATGTGTTACTCTGAAATGGGAAGGGTCTGTTTGGGATATGTCAAAGTATGGTTAAAAGTGAGAACAGTGTTCCTTTTCTCTGTAGAAGCTTTACTTTGAAAGATAATCACGTTCTTTGAAAGTGAAAGAATTTCATGAAATGCTTTTGTGAGAAACGCACATGTGTTACTCTGAAATGAGAAGCGTCTGTTTGGGATATGTCAAAGTATGGTTAAAAGTGAGAACAGTGTTCCTTTTCTCTGTAGAAGCTTTACTTTGAAAGATAATCACGATCATTTGAAAGTGAATGAATTTCATGAAATGCTTTTGTGAGAAACGCACATGTGTTACTCTGAAATGAGAAGCGTCTGTTTGGGATATGTCAAAGTATGGTTAAAAGTGAGAACAGTGTTCCTTTTCTCTGTAGAAGCTTTACTTTGAAAGATAATCACGTTCTTTGAAAGTAAAAGAATTTCATGAAATGCTTTTGTGAGAAACGCACATGTGTTACTCTGAAATGAGAAGCGTCTGTTTGGGATATGTCAAAGTATGGTTAAAAGTGAGAACAGTGTTCCTTTTCTCTGTAGAAGCTTTACTTTGAAAGATAATCACGTTCTTTGAAAGATAAGTGAATTTCATGAAATGCTTTTGTGAGAAACGCACATGTGTTCCTTGAAATGAGAAGCGTCTGTTTGGGATATGTCAAAGTATGGTTAAAAGTGAGAACAGTGTTCCTTTTCTCTGTAGAAGCTTTACTTTGAAAGATAATCACGTTCTTTGAAAGTGAATGAATTTCATGAAATGCTTTTGTGAGAAACGCACATGTGTTACTCTGAAATGAGAAGCGTCTCTTTGGGATATGTCAAAGTATGGTTAAAAGAGAGAACAGTGTTCCTTTTCTCTGTAGAAGCTTTACTTTGAAAGGTAATCACGATCATTTGAAAGTCATTGAATTTCATGAAATGCTTTTGTGAGAAACGCACATGTGTTACTCTGAAATGAGAAGCGTCTGTTTGGGATATGTCAAAGTATGGTTAAAAGTGAGAACAGTGTTCCTTTTCTCTGTAGAAGCTTTACTTTGAAAGATAATCACGTTCTTTGAAAGTCAAGTGAATTTCATGAAATGCTTTTGTGAGAAACGCACATCTGTTACTCTGAAATGAGAAGCGTCTGTTTGGGATATGTCAAAGTATGGTTAAAAGTGAGAACAGTGTTCCTTTTCTCTGTAGAAGCTTTACTTTGAAAGGTAATCACGATCATTTGAAAGTCAGTGAATTTCATGAAATGCTTTTGTGAGAAACGCACATGTGTTACTCTGAAATGAGAAGCGTCTGTTTGGGATATGTCAAAGTATGGTTAAAAGTGAGAACAGTGTTCCTTTTCTCTGTAGAAGCTTTACTTAGAAAGATAATCACGTTCATTTGAAAGTAAATGAATTTCATGAAAATCTTTTGTGAGAAACGCACATGTGTTACTCTGAAATGAGAAGCGTCTGTTTGGGATATGTCAAAGGATGGTTAAAAGTGAGAACAGTGTTCCTTTTCTCTGTAGAAGCTTTACTTTGAAAGGTAATCACGATCATTTGAAAGTCAGTGAAATTCATGAAATGCTTTTGTGAGAAACGCACATGTGTTACTCTGAAATGAGAAGCGTCTGTTTGGGACATGTCAAAGTATGGTTAAAAGTGAGAACAGTGTTCCTTTTCTCTGTAGAAGCTTTACTTTGAAAGGTAATCACGATCATTTGAAAGTCAGTGAATTTCATGAAATGCTTTTGTGAGAAACGCACATGTGTTACTCTGAAATGAGAAGCGTCTGTTTGGGATATGTCAAAGTATGGTTAAAAGTGAGAACAGTGTTCCTTTTCTCTGTAGAAGCTTTACTTTGAAAGGTAATCACGTTCATTTGAAAGTCAGTGAATTTCATGAAATGCTTTTGTGAGAAACGCACATGTGTTACTCTGAAATGAGAAGCGTCTGTTTGGGATATGTCAAAGTATGGTTAAAAGTGAGAACAGTGTTCCTTTTCTCTGTAGAAGCTTTACTTTGAAAGGTAATTACGATCATTTGAAAGTCAGTGAATTTCATGAAATGCTTTTGTGAGAAATGCACATGTGTTACTCTGAAATGAGAAGCGTCTGTTTGGGATATGTCAAAGTATGGTTAAAAGTGAGAACAGTGTTCCTTTTCTCTGTAGAAGCCTTACTTTGAAAGATAATCACGTTCTTTGAAAGTGTATGAATTTCATGAAATCCTTTTGTGAGAAACGCACATGTGTTACTCTGAAATGAGAAGCGTCTGTTTGGGATATGTCAAAGTATGGTTAAAAGTGAGAACAGTGTTCCTTTTCTCTGTAGAATCTTTACTTTGAAAGATAATCACGTTCTTTGAAAGTAAAAGAATTTCATGAAATGCTTTTGTGAGAAACGCACATGTGTTACTCTGAAATGAGAAGCGTCTGTTTGGGATATGTCAAAGTATGTTTAAAAGTGAGAACAGTGTTCCTTTTCTCTGTAGAAGCTTTACTTTGAAAGATAATCACGTTCTTTGAAAGTGTATGAATTTCATGAAATGCTTTTGTGAGAAACACACATGTGTTACTCTGAAATGAGAAGTGTCTCTTTGGGATATGTCAAAGTATGGTTAAAAGTGAGAACAGTGTTCCTTTTCTCTGTAGAAGCTTTACTTTGAAAGATAATCACGTTCTTTGAAAGTGTATGAATTTCATGAAATGCTTTTGTGAGAAACACACATGTGTTACTCTGAAATGAGAAGCGTCTGTTTGGGATATGTCAAAGTATGGATAAAAGTGAGAACAATGTTCCTTTTCTCAGTAGAAGCTTTACTTTGAAAGATAATTACGTTCTTTGAAAGTGTATGAGTTTCATGATATGCTTTTGTGAGAAACACACATGTGTTACTGTGAAATGAGAAGCGTCTGTTTGGGATATGTCAAAGTATGATTAAACGTGAGAACAGTGTTCCTTTTCACTGTAGAAGCTTTACTTTGAAAGGTAATCACGATCATTTGAAAGTCAGTGAATTTCATGAAATGCTTTTGTGAGAAACATACGTGTGTTACTCGGAAATGAGAAGCGTCTGTTTGGGATATGTCAAAGGATGGTTAAAAGTGAGAACAGTGTTCCTTTTCTCTGTAGAAGCTTTACTTAGAAAGATAATCACGTTCTTTAAAAGAAAAGATTTTCATGAAATTCTTTTGTGAGAAACGCACATGTGTTACTGTGAAATGAGAAGCGTCTGTTTGGGATATGTCAAAGTATGGTTAAAAGTGAGAACAGTGTTCCTTTTCTCTGTAGAATCTTTATTTTGAAAGATAATCATGTTCTTTGAAAGAAAAGATTTTCATGAAATTCTTTTGTGAGAAACGCACATGTGTTACTCTGAAATGAGAAGCATCAGTTTGGGATATGTCAAAGTATGGATAAAAGTGAGAACAATGTTCCTTTTCTCTGTAGAAGCTTTACTTTGAAAGATAATTACGTTCTTTGAAAGTGTATGAGTTTCATGATATGCTTTTGTGAGAAACACACATGTGTTACTGTGAAATGAGAAGCGTCTGTTTGGGATATGTCAAAGTATGATTAAACGTGAGAACAGTGTTCCTTTTCACTGTAGAAGCTTTACTTTGAAAGGTAATCACGATCATTTGAAAGTCAGTGAATTTCATGAAATGCTTTTGTGAGAAACATACGTGTGTTACTCGGAAATGAGAAGCGTCTGTTTGGGATATGTCAAAGGATGGTTAAAAGTGAGAACAGTGTTCCTTTTCTCTGTAGAAGCTTTATTTGAAAGATAATTACGTTCTTTGAAAGTGTATGAGTTTCATGAAATGCTTTTGTGAGAAACACAAATCTGTTACTCTGAAATGAGAAGTGTCTCTCAGGGATATGTCAAAGTATGGTTACAAGTGAGAACAGTGTTCCTTTTCTCTGTAGAAGCTTTACTTTGAAAGATAATCACGTTCTTTGAAAGTGTATGAATTTCATGAAATGCTTTTGTGAGAAACACATATGTGTTACTCTGAAATGAGAAGCGTCTGTTTGGGATATGTCAAAGTATGGTTAAAAGTGAGAACAGTGTTCCTTTTCTCTGTAGAAGCTTTACTTTGAAAGGTAATGAAGTTCTTTGAAAGAAAGTGAATTTCATGAAATGTTTTTGTGAGAAACGCACATGTGTTACTCTGAAATGAGAAGCGTCTGTTTGGGATATGTCAAAGTATGGTTAAAAGTGAGAACAGTGTTCCTTTTCTCTGTAGAATCTTTATTTTGAAAGATAATCATGTTCTTTGAAAGAAAAGATTTTCATAAATTCTTTTTGGGGAAACAAAAATTTTTTTTTTAAAAAAAAAAAAATAATTTTAATATATAAAAAAAAAAAAAAAAAAAAAAAAAAAAATTTTTTTTTTTTTAAAAAAATTTTTTTAAAAAAAAATAATTTTTTGAAAGTTATTTCATGAAATGCTTTTGTGAGAAACGCACATGTGTTACTCTGAAATGAGAAGCTCTGTTTGGGATATGTCAAAGTATGGTTAAAAGTGAGAACAGTGTTCCTTTTCTCTGTAGAAGCTTTACTTTGAAAGGTAATCACGATCATTTGAAAGTGTATGAATTTCATGAAATGCTTTTGTGAGAAACGCACATGTGTTACTCTGAAATGAGAAGCGTCTGTTTGGGATATGTCAAAGTATGGTTAAAAGTGAGAACAGTGTTCCTTTTCTCTGTAGAAGCTTTACTTTGAAAGGTAATCACGATCATTTGAAAGTCAGTATGAATTTCATGAAATGCTTTTGTGAGAAACGCACATGTGTTACTCTGAAATGAGAAGCGTCTGTTTGGGATATGTCAAAGTATGGTTAAAAGTGAGAACAGTGTTCCTTTTCTCTGTAGAAGCTTTACTTTGAAAGGTAATCACGTTCATTTGAAAGTCAGTGAATTTCATGAAATGCTTTTGTGAGAAACGCACATGTGTTACTCTGAAATGAGAAGCGTCTGTTTGGGATATGTCAAAGTATGGTTAAAAGTGAGAACAGTGTTCCTTTTCTCTGTAGAAGCTTTACTTTGAAAGGTAATCACGTTCATTTGAAAGTCAGTGAATTTCATGAAATGCTTTTGTGAGAAACGCACATGTGTTACTCTGAAATGAGAAGCGTCTGTTTGGGATATGTCAAAGTATGGTTAAAAGTGAGAACAGTGTTCCTTTTCTCTGTAGAAGCTTTACTTTGAAAGGTAATCACCATTCTTTGAAAGTCAGTGAATTTCATGAAATGCTTTTGTGAGAAACGCACATGTGTTACTCTGAAATGAGAAGCGTCTGTTTGGGATATGTCAAAGTATGGTTAAAAGTGAGAACAGTGTTCCTTTTCTCTGTAGAAGCTTTATTTTGAAAGATAATCACGTTCTTTGAAAGATGAATGAATTTCATGAAATGCTTTTGTGAGAAACGCACATGTGTTACTCTGAAATGAGAAGCGTCTGTTTGGGATATGTCAAAGTATGGTTAAAAGTGAGAACAGTGTTCCTTTTCTCTGTAGAAGCTTTACTTTGAAAGATAATCACGTTCTTTGAAAGTGTATGAATTTCATGAAATGCTTTTTGTGAGAAACACACATGTGTTACTCTGAAATGAGAAGCGTCTGTTTGGGATATGTCAAAGTATGGTTAAAAGTGAGAACAGTGTTCCTTTTCTCTGTAGAAGCTTTACTTTGAAAGATAATCACGTTCTTTGAAAGTGTATGAATTTCATGAAATGCTTTTGTGAGAAACACATATGTGTTACTCTGAAATGAGAAGCGTCTGTTTGGGATATGTCAAAGTATGGTTAAAAGTGAGAACAGTGTTCCTTTTCTCTGTAGAAGCTTTACTTTGAAAGGTAATGAAGTTCTTTGAAAGTGAGTGAATTTCATGAAATGCTTTTTGTGAGAAACGCACATGTGTTACTCTGAAATGAGAAGCGTCTGTTTGGGATATGTCAAAGTATGGTTAAAAGTGAGAACAGTGTTCCTTTTCTCTGTAGAATCTTTACTTTGAAAGATAATCATGTTCTTTGAAAGAAAAGATTTTCATGAAATTCTTTTGTGAGAAACGCACATGTGTTACTCTGAAATGAGAAGCATCTGTTTGGGATATGTCAAAGTATGGATAAAAGTGAGAACAGTGTTCCTTTTCTCTGTAGAAGCTTTACTTTGAAAGGTAATCACTATCATTTGAAAGTCAGTCAATTTCATGAAATGCTTTTGTGAGAAACGCACATGTGTTACTCTGAAATGAGAAGCTTCTGTTTGGGATATATTAAAGTATAGTTAAAAGTGAGAACAGTGTTACTTTTCTCTGTAGAAGCTTTACTTTGAAAGATAATCACGTTCTTTGAAAGTGTATGAATTTCATGAAATGCTTTTGTGAGAAACGCACATGTGTTACTCTGAAATGAGAAGCGTCTGTTTGGGATATGTCAAAGTATGGTTAAAAGTGAGAACAGTGTTCCTTTTCTCTGTAGAAGCTTTACTTTGAAAGGTAATCACGATCATTTGAAAGTCAGTGAATTTCATGAAATGCTTTTGTGAGAAACGCACATGTGTTACTCTGAAAGGAGAAGCGTCTGTTTGGGATATGTCAAAGTAGGGTTAAAAGTGAGAACAGTGTTCCTTTTCTCTGTAGAAGCTTTACTTTGAAAGATAATCACGTTCTTTGAAAGTGTATGAATTTCATGAAATTCTTTTGTGAGAAACGCACATGTGTTACTCTGAAATGAGAAGCGTCTCTTTGGGATATGTCAAAGTATGGTTAAAAGAGAGAACAGTGTTCCTTTTCTCTGTAGAAGCTTTACTTTGAAAGATAATCACGTTCTTTGAAAGTGTATGAATTTCATGAAATGCTTTTGTGAGAAACAGACATGTGTTACTGTGAAATGATAAGCGCCTGTGGTATATGTCAAAGAATGGATAAAAGTGAGAACAGCGTTCCTTTTTTGGGATTTACTTTGAAAGGTAAAAAGTTTTTGAATGTAGTTTATGAAATGGTTTTGTGAGAACAGTGTTCCTTTCTCTGTGAGAAGCTTTTTTTTTGAAAGATAAAAGTGAGAACAGCGTTCTTTCTCTGTAGAAGTTTATTTGAATTTCATGAAATGACTTTTGTGTGAAAACGCAAATGTGTTACTCTGAAATGAGAAGCGTCTGTTTGGGATATGTCAAAGTATGGTTAAAAGTGAGAACAGTGTTCCTTTTCTCTGTAGAAGCTTTACTTTGAAAGGTAATCACGATCATTTGAAAGTCAGTGAATTTCATGAAATGCTTTTGTGAGAAACACACGTGTTACTCTGAAATGAGAAGCGTCTGTTTGGGATATGTCAAAGTATGGATAAAATTGAGAACAGTGTTCCTTTTCTCTGTAGAAGCTTTACTTTGAAAGGTAATCATATTCTTTGAAATTGTAAGTAATTTTATGAAATGCTTTTGTGAGAAACGCACATGTGTTACTCTGAAATGAGAAGCGTCTGTTTGGGATATGTCAAAGTATGGTTAAAAGTGAGAACAGTGTTCCGTTTCTCTGTAGAAGCTTTACTTTGAAAGATAATCACGTTCTTTGAAAGTGTATGAATTTCATGAGATGCTTTTGTGAGAAACGCACATGTGTTACTCTGAAATGAGAAGCGTCTGTTTGGGATATGTCAAAGTATGGTTAAAAGTGAGAACAGTGTTCCTTTTCACTGTAGAAGCTTTACTTTGAAAGGTAATCACGATCATTTGAAAGTCAGTGAATTTCATGAAATGCTTTTGTGAGAAACGCACATGTGTTACTCTGAAATGAGAAGCATCTCTTTGGGATATGTCAAAGTATGGTTAAAAGTGAGAACAGTGTTCCTTTTCTCTGTAGAAGCTTTACTTTGAAAGATAATCACGTTCTTTGAAAGTGTATGAATTTCATGAAATGCTTTTGTGAGAAACGCACATGTGTTACCCTGAAATGAGAAGCGTCTGTTTGGGATATGTCAAAGTATGGTTAAAAGTGAGAACAGTGTTCCTTTTCTCTGTAGAAGCTTTACTTTGAAAGATAATACACGTTCTTTGAATGAAAAAGATTTTCATGAAATGCTTTTGTGAGAAACGCATGTGTTACTTTGAAATGAGAAGCGTCTGTTTGTGTAAAAAGAAAGAAAGTCTTTCTCTGTAGAAGCTTTAATTTGCAAGATAATCACGTTCTTAGAAAGTGTATGAATTTCATGAAATGCTTTTGTGAGAAACGCACATGTGTTACTCTGAAATGAGAAGCGTCTGTTTGGGATATGTCAAAGTATGGATAAAAGTGAGAACAGTGTTCCTTTTCTCTGTAGAAGCTTTACTTTGAAAGGTAATCACGATCATTTGAAAGTCAGTGAATTTCATGAAATGCTTTTGTGAGAAACGCACATGTGTTACTCTGAAATGAGAAGCGTCTGTTTGGGATATGTCAAAGTATGGTTAAAAGTGAGAACAGTGTTCCTTTTCTCTGTAGAAGCTTTACTTTGAAAGATAATCACGTTCTTTGAAAGAAAAGATTTTCATGAAATGCTTTTGTGAGAAAATGCACATGTGTTACTCTGAAATGAGAAGCGTCTGTTTGGGATATGTCAAAGTATGTTTAAAAGTGAGAACAGTGTTCCTTTTCTCTGTAGAAGCTTTACTTTGAAAGATAATCACGTTCTTTGAAAGTGTATGAATTTCATGAAATGCTTTTGTGAGAAACACAAATCTGTTACTCTGAAATGAGAAGCGTCTGTTTGGGATATGTCAAAGTATGGTTAAAAGTGAGAACAGTGTTCCTTTTCTCTGTAGAAGCTTTACTTTGAAAGATAATCACGTTCTTTGAAAGTGAATGAATTTCATGAAATGCTTTTGTGAGAAACGCACATGTGTTACTCTGAAATGAGAAGCGTCTGTTTGGGATATGTCAAAGTATGGTTAAAAGTGAGAACAGTGTTCCTTTTCTCTGTAGAAGCTTTACTTTGAAAGATAATCACGTTCTTTGAAAGTGAATGAATTTCATGAAATGCTTTTGTGAGAAACGCACATGTGTTACTCTGAAATGAGAAGCGTCTGTTTGGGATATGTCAAAGTATGGTTAAAAGTGAGAACAGTGTTCCTTTTCTCTGTAGAAGCTTTACTTTGAAAGATAATCATGTTCTTTGAAAGTAAAAGATTTTCATGAAATGCTTTTGTGAGAAACGCACATGTGTTACTCTGAAATGAGAAGCGTCTGTTTGGGATATGTCAAAGTATGGTTAAAAGTGAGAACAGTGTTCCTTTTCTCTGTAGAAGCTTTACTTTGAAAGATAATCACGTTCTTTGAAAGTGAATGAATTTCATGAAATGCTTTTGTGAGAAACGCACATGTGTTACTCTGAAATGAGAAGCGTCTGTTTGGGATATGTCAAAGTATGGTTAAAAGTGAGAACAGTGTTCCTTTTCTCTGTAGAAGCTTTACTTTGAAAGGTAATCACGATCATTTGAAAGTCAGTGAATTTCATGAAATGCTTTTGTGAGAAACGCACATGTGTTACTCTGAAATGAGAAGCGTCTGTTTGGGATATGTCAAAGTATGGTTAAAAGTGAGAACAGTGTTCCTTTTCTCTGTAGAAGCTTTACTTTGAAAGATAATCACGTTCTTTGAAAGTCAGTGAATTTCATGAAATGCTTTTGTGAGAAACGCACATGTGTTACTCTGAAATGAGAAGCGTCTGTTTGGGATATGTCAAAGTATGGTTAAAAGTGAGAACAGTGTTCCTTTTCTCTGTAGAAGCTTTACTTTGAAAGATAATCATGTTCTTTGAAAGTGAATGAATTTCATGAAATGCTTTTGTGAGAAACGCACATGTGTTACTCTGAAATGAGAAGCGTCTGTTTGGGATATGTCAAAGTATGGTTAAAAGAGAGAACAGTGTTCCTTTTCTCTGTAGAAGCTTTACTTTGAAAGATAATCACGTTCTTTGAAAGTGTATGAATTTCATGAAATGCTTTTGTGAGAAACGCACATGTGTTACTCTGAAATGAGAAGCGTCTGTTTGGGATATGTCAAAGTATGGTTAAAAGTGAGAACAGTGTTCCTTTTCTCTGTAGAAGCTTTACTTTGAAAGGTAATCACGATCATTTGAAAGTCAGTGAATTTCATGAAATGCTTTTGTGAGAAACGCACATGTGTTACTCTGAAATGAGAAGCGTCTGTTTGGGATATGTCAAAGTATGGTTAAAAGAGAGAACAGTGTTCCTTTTCTCTGTAGAAGCTTTACTTTGAAAGGTAATCACGATCATTTGAAAGTCAGTGAATTTCATGAAATGCTTTTGTGAGAAACGCACATGTGTTACTCTGAAATGAGAAGCGTCTGTTTGGGATATGTCAAAGTATGGTTAAAAGTGAGAACAGTGTTCCTTTTCTCTGTAGAAGCTTTACTTTGAAAGGTAATCACGATCCTTTGAAAGTCAGTGAATTTCATGAAATGCTTTTGTGAGAAACGCACATGTGTTACTCTGAAATGAGAAGCGTCTGTTTGGGATATGCCAAAGTATGGTTAAAAGTGAGAACAGTGTTCCTTTTCTCTGTAGAAGCTTTACTTTGAAAGATAATCACGTTCTTTGAAAGTAAATGAATTTCATGAAATGCTTTTGTGAGAAACGCACATGTGTTACCCTGAAATGAGAAGCGTCTGTTTGGGATATGTCAAAGTATGGTTAAAAGTGAGAACAGTGTTCCTTTTCTCTGTAGAAGCTTTACTTTGAAAGATAATCACGTTCTTTGAAAGTAAAAGAATTTCATGAAATGCTTTTGTGAGAAACGCACATGTGTTACTCTGAAATGAGAAGCGTCTGTTTGGGATATGTCAAAGTATGGTTAAAAGAGAGAACAGTGTTCCTTTTCTCTGTAGAAGCTTTACTTTGCAAGATAATCA
This sequence comes from Microtus agrestis, assembly GCA_902806775.1. Taxonomy (NCBI): domain Eukaryota; kingdom Metazoa; phylum Chordata; class Mammalia; order Rodentia; family Cricetidae; genus Microtus; species Microtus agrestis. The sequence continues at coordinate 22,530 of CADCXT010003577.1, forward strand.
CGTTCTTAGAAAGTCAATGAATTTCATGAAATGCTTTTGTGAGAAACGCACATGTGTTACTCTGAAATGAGAAGCGTCTGTTTGGGATATGTCAAAGTATGGATAAAAGTGAGAACAGTGTTCCTTTTCTCTGTAGAAGCTTTACTTTGAAAGGTAATCACGATCATTTGAAAGTCAGTGAATTTCATGAAATGCTTTTGTGAGAAACGCACATGTGTTACTCTGAAATGAGAAGCGTCTGTTTGGGATATGTCAAAGTATGGTTAAAAGTGAGAACAGTGTTCCTTTTCTCTGTAGAAGCTTTACTTTGAAAGGTAATCACGTTCTTTGAAAGTAAATGAATTTCATGAAATGCTTTTGTGAGAAACGCACATGTGTTACTCTGAAATGAGAAGCGTCTGTTTGGGATATGTCAAAGTATGCTTAAAAGTGAGAACAGTGTTCCTTTTCTCTGTAGAAGCTTTACTTTGAAAGATAATCACGTTCTTTGAAAGTCAATGAATTTCATGAAATGCTTTTGTGAGAAACGCAAATCTGTTACTCTGAAATGAGAAGCGTCTGTTTGGGATATGTCAAAGTATGGTTAAAAGTGAGAACAGTGTTCCTTTTCTCTGTAGAAGCTTTACTTTGAAAGATAATCACGTTCTTTGAAAGTGTATGAATTTCATGAAATGCTTTTGTGAGAAACACACATGTGTTACTCTGAAATGAGAAGCGTCTGTTTGGGATATGTCAAAGTATGGTTAAAAGTGAGAACAGTGTTCCTTTTCTCTGTAGAAGCTTTACTTTGAAAGGTAATCAAGTTCTTTGAAAGTAAGTGAATTTCATGAAATGCTTTTGTGAGAAACGCACATGTGTTACTCTGAAATGAGAAGCGTCTGTTTGGGATATGTCAAAGTATGGTTAAAAGTGAGAACAGTGTTCCTTTTCTCTGTAGAATCTTTACTTTGAAAGATAATCACGTTCTTTGAAAGAAAAGATTTTCATGAAATTCTTTTGTGAGAAACGCACATGTGTTACTCTGAAATGAGAAGCATCAGTTTGGGATATGTCAAAGTATGGTTAAAAGTGAGAACAGTGTTCCTTTTCTCTGTAGAAGCTTTACTTTGAAAGATAATCACGTTCTTTGAAAGTCAGTGAATTTCATGATATGCTTTTGTGAGAAACGCACATGTGTTACTCTGAAATGAGAAGCGTCTGTTTGGGATATGTCAAAGTATGGTTAAAAGTGAGAACAGTGTTCCTTTTCTCTGTAGAAGCTTTACTTTGAAAGGTAATCACGATCATTTGAAAGTCAGTGAATTTCATGAAATGCTTTTGTGAGAAACGCACATGTGTTACTCTGAAATGAGAAGCGTCTGTTTGGGATATGTCAAAGTATGGTTAAAAGTGAGAACAGTGTTCCTTTTCTCTGTAGAAGCTTTACTTTGAAAGGTAATCACGATCATTTGAAAGTCAGTGAAATTCATGAAATGCTTTTGTGAGAAACGCACATGTGTTACTCTGAAATGAGAAGCGTCTGTTTGGGATATGTCAAAGTATGGTTAAAAGTGAGAACAGTGTTCCTTTTCTCTGTAGAAGCTTTACTTTGAAAGATAATCATGTTCTTTGAAAGTAAAGAATTTCATGAAATGCTTTTGTGAGAAACGCACATGTGTTACTCTGAAATGAGAAGCGTCTGTTTGGGATATGTCAAAGTATAGTTAAAAGAGAGAACAGTGTTCCTTTTCTCTGTAGAAGCTTTACTTTTAAAGATAATCACGTTCTTTGAAAGTGTATGAATTTCATGAAATGCTTTTGTGAGAAACGCACATGTGTTACTCTGAAATGAGAAGCGTCTGTTTGGGATATGTCAAAGTATGGTTAAAAGTGAGAACAGTGTTCCTTTTCTCTGTAGAAGCTTTACTTTGAAAGGTAATCACGATCATTTGAAAGTCAGTGAATTTCATGAAATGCTTTTGTGAGAAACGTACATGTGTTACCCTGAAATGAGAAGCGTCTGTTTGGGATATGTCAAAGTATGGTAAAAAGAGAGAACAGTGTTCCTTTTCTCTGTAGAAGCTTTACTTTTAAAGGTAATCACGATCATTTGAAAGTCAGTGAATTTCATGAAATCTTTTTGTGAGAAACACACATGTGTTACTCTGAAATGAGAAGCATCTGTTTGGGATATGTCAAAGTAGGGTTAAAATTGAGAACAGTGTTCTCTTTCTCTGTAGAAGCTTTACTTTGAAAGGTAATCACATTCTTTGAAAGTCAGTTAATTTCATGAAATGCTTTTGTGAGAATCGCACATGTGTTACTCTGAAATGAGAAGCGTCTGTTTGGGATATGTCAAAGTATGATTAAAAGTGAGAACAGTGTTCCGTTTCTCTGTAGAAGCTTTACTTTGAAAGATCATCACGTTCTTTGAAAGTGCATGAATTTCATGAAATGCTTTTGTGAGAAACGCACATGTGTAACTCTGAAAGGAGAAGCGTCTGTTTGGGATATGTCAAAGTAGGGTTAAAAGTGAGAACAGTGTTCCTTTTCTCTGTAGAAGCTTTACTTTGAATGATAATCACGTTCTTTGAAAGTGTCTTAATTTCATGAAATTCTTTTCTGAGAAACACACATGTGTTACTCTGAAATGAGAAGCGTCTCTTTGGGATATGTCAAAGTATGGTTAAAAGAGAGAACAGTGTTCCTTTTCCCTGTAGAACTTTACTTTGAAAGATAATCACATTCTTTGAAAGTGTGTGAATTTCATGAAATGCTTTTGTGAGAAACGCACATGTGTTACTCTGAAATGAGAAGCGTCTGTTTGGGATATGTCAAAGTATGGATAAAAGTGAGAACAGTGTTCCTTTTCTCTGTAGAACTTTTTTACTTTGAAAGATA
>CADCXT010003578.1:0-71627 GCA_902806775.1 Microtus agrestis
TATCATTTCAGAGTAACACATGTGCGTTTCTCACAAAAGCATTTCATGGAATTCTTTTTCTATCAAAGAACGTGATTATCTTTCAAAGTAAAGCTTCTACAGAGAAAAGGAACAGTGTTCTCACTTTTAACCATACTTTGACATATCCCAAACAGACGCTTCTCATTTCAGAGTAAACATGTGCGTTTGTCAAAAAAGCATTTCATGAAATTCAAACACTTTCAGAGAACATGATTATCTTTCAAAGTAAAGCTTCTACAGAGAAAAGGAACACTGTTCTCACTTTTCCCCATTCTTTGACATATCCCAAACAGACGCTTCTCATTTAAGAGTAACACATGTGCGTTTCTCACAAAAGCATATCATGAAATTCATTTGCTTTCAAAGAATGTGATTATCTTTCAAAGTAAAGCTTCTACAGAGAAAAGGAAGACTGTTCTCACTTTTCCCCATTCTTTGACATATCCCAAACAGACGCTTCTCATTTCAGATGTGCGTTTCTCACAAAAGCATTTCATGAATTTCTTTTTCTATCAAAGAACATGATTATCTTTCAAAGTAAAGCTTCTACAGAGAAAAGGAACACTGTTCTCACTTTTAACCATACTTTGACATATCCCAAACAGACGCTTCTCATTTCAGAGTAACACATGTGTGATTCTCACAAAAGCATTTCATGAAATTCATAAACATTCAGAGAACGTGATTATCTTTCAAAGTAAAGCTTCTACAGAGAAAAGGAACACTGTTCTCACTTTTCACAATTCTTTGACATATCCCAAACAGACGCTTCTCATTTCAGAGTAACACATGTGCGTTTCTCACAAAAGCATTTCATGAAATTCTTTTGCTTTCAAAGAACGTGATTATCTTTCAAAATAAAGCTTCAACAGAGAAAAGGAACACTGTTCTCACTTTTAATCATACTTTGACATATCCCAAACAGACGCTTCTCATTTCAGAGTAATAGATGTGCGTTTATCACAAAAGCATTTCATTGAATTCTTTTGCTTTCAAAGAACGTGATTATCTTTCCAAGTAAAGCTTCTACAGAGATCTCGAACACTGTTCTCACTTTTAACCATACTTTGACATATCCCAAACAGACGCTTCTCATTTCAGAGTAACAGCTGTGCGTTTCTCACAAAAGCATTTCATGAAATTCTTTTGCTTTCAAAGAACGTGATTATCTTTCAAAATAAAGAGTCTACAGAAAAAAGGAACACTGTTCTCACTTTTAACCTTACTTTGACATATCCCAAACAGACGCTTCTCATTTCAGAGTAACAGATTTGCATTTCTCAAAAAAGCATTTCATGAAATTCACTGACTTTCAAATCCTCGTCATTACCTTTCAAAGTAAAGCTTCTACAGAGAAAAGGAACACTGTTCTCACTTTTAACCATACTTTGATACATAACAAACCGACGCTTCTCATTTCAGAGTAACACATGGGCGTTTCTCAAAAATCATTTCATGAAATTCATACACTTTCAGAGAACGTGATTATCTTTCAAAGTAAATCTTCTACAGAGAAAAGGAACACTGTTCTCACTTTTATCCATACTTTTAAATATCCCAAAATGACGCTTCTCATTTCAGAGTAACACATGTGCGTTTCTCAAAAAAGCATTTCATGAAATTCTTTTGCTTTCAAAGAACGTGATTATCTTTCAAAGTAAAGCTTCTACAGAGAAGTGGAACACTGTTCTCACTTTTAACCATACTTTTACATATCCCAAACAAACGCTTCTCATTTCAGAGTAACAGATGTGCGTTTCTCACAAAAGCATTTCATGAAATTCTATTGCTTTCAAAGAACGTGATTATCTTTCAAAGTAAAGCTTCTACAGAGAAAAGGAATACTGTTCTTACTTTTAACCATACTTTGACATAACCCAAACAGAAGCTTCTCATTTCAGAGTAACACATGTGCGTTTCTCACAAAAGCATTTCATGAAATTCTTTTTCTATCAAAGAACGTGATTATCTTTCAAAGTAAAGCTTCTACAGAGAAAAGGAACACTGTTCTCACTTTTAACCATACTTTGATATATAACAAACCGACGCTTCTCATTTCAGAGTAACACATGGGCGTTTCTCACAAAAGCATTTCATGAAATTCATAAATTTTCAGAGAACGTGATTATCTTTCAAAGTAAATCTTCTACAGAGAAAAGGAAAACGGTTCTCACTTTTAACCATACTTTTACATATCCCTAACAGACGCTTCTCATTTCAGAGTAACTGATGTGCGTTTCTCACAAAAGCATTTCATGAAATTCATACACATTCCGAGAACGTGATTATCTTTCAAAGTAAAGCTTCTACAGAGAAAAGGAACACTGTTCTCACTTTTAACCATACTTTTACATATCCCAAAATGACGCTTCTCATTTCAGAGTAACACATGTGCGTTTCTCACAAAAGCATTTCATGAAATTATTTTGCTTTCAAAGAACGTGATTATCTTTCAAAGTAAAGCTTCTACAGAGAAAAGGAACACTGTTCTTACTTTTAACCATACTTTGATATATAACAAACCGACGCTTCTCATTTCAGAGTAACACATGGGCGTTTCTCACAAAAGCATTTCATGAAATTCATAAATTTTCAGAGAACGTGATTATCTTTCAAAGTAAATCTTCTACAGAGAAAAGGAAAACGGTTCTCACTTTTAACCATACTTTTACATATCCCTAACAGACGCTTCTCATTTCAGAGTAACTGATGTGCGTTTCTCACAAAAGCATTTCATGAAATTCATACACATTCCGAGAACGTGATTATCTTTCAAAGTAAAGCTTCTACAGAGAAAAGGAACACTGTTCTCACTTTTAACCATACTTTTACATATCCCAAAATGACGCTTCTCATTTCAGAGTAACACATGTGCGTTTCTCACAAAAGCATTTCATGAAATTATTTTGCTTTCAAAGAACGTGATTATCTTTCAATGTAAAGCTTCTACCGCGAAAAGGAACACTGTTCTTACTTTAAACCATACTTTGACATATCCCAAACAGACGCTTCTCATTTCAGAGTAATAGATGTGCGTTTCTCACAAAAGCATTTCATGAAATTCTTTTGCTTTCAAAGAACGTGATTATATTTCAAAGTAAAGCTTTTATAGAGAAGTGGAACACTGTTCTCACTTTTAACCATACTTTTACATATCCCAAGCAAACGCTTCTCATTTCAGAGTAACACATGTGCGTTTCTCAAAAAAGCATTTCATGAAATTCATACACTTTCAGAGAACGTGATTATCTTTCAAAGTAAAGCTTCTACAGAGAAAAAGAACACAGTTCTCACTTTTCCCCATTCTTTGACATATCCCAAACAGACGCTTCTAATTTCAGAGTAACACATGTGTGTTTGTCACAAATGCATTTCATTAAAATTCATACACTTTCAGAGAAAGTGATTATCTTTCAAAGTAAAGCTTCTATAGTGAAAAGGAACACGGTTCTCACTTTTAAACATACTTTGACATATCCCAAACAGACGCTTCTCATTTCAGAGTAACACATGTGTGTTTCTCACAAAAGCATTTCATTAAAATTCATACACTTTCGGGAGAAAGTGATTATCTTTCAAAGTAAAGCTTCTACAGAGAAAAGGAACACTGTTCTCACTTTTAACCATACTTTGACATATCCCAAACAGACGCTTCTCATTTCAGAGTAATAAATTTGCGTTTCTCACAAAAGCATTTCATGAAATTCTTTTGCTTTCAAAGATCGTGATTATCTTTCAAAGTAAAGCTTCTACAGAGAAGTGGAACACTGTTCTCACTTTTAACCACACTTTGACATATCCCAAACAGACGCTTCTCATTTCAGGGTAATAGATGTGCGTCTCTCACAAAAGCATTTCATAAAATTCGTTTGCTTTCAAAGAACGTGATTATCTTTCAAAATAAAGATTCTACAGATAAAAGGAACACTGTTCTCACTTTTAACCTTACTTTGACATATCCCAAACAGACGCTTCTCATTTGAGAGTAACACATGTCCGTTTCTCACAAAAGCATTTCATGAAATTCTTTTTCTTTCAAAGAACGTGATTATCTTTCAAAGTAAAGCTTCTACAGAGAAGAGGAACACTGTTCTCACTTTTAACCATACTTTTACATATCCCAAAAGGACGCTTCTCTTTTCAGAGTAACACATGTGCGTTTCTCACAAAAGCATTTCATGAAATTCTTTTGCTTTTAAAGAACGTGATTATCTTTCAATGTAAAGCTTCTACAGAGAAAAGGAACACTGTTCTCACTTTTAACTATACTTTGACATATGCCAAAGAGACGCTTCTCATTTCAGAGTAACAGATGTGCGTTTCTCACAAAAAAATTTCATGAAATCCTTTTGCTTTCAAAGAACGTGATTACCTTTCAAATGAAAGCTTCTACAGAGAAAAGGAACACTGTTCTCACTTTTAACCATACTTTTATATGTCCCAAACTGACGTTCCTCATTTCAGAGTAACAGAGGTGCGTTTCTCAAAAAAGCATTTCTTGAAATTCTTTTGCTTTCAAAGAACGTGATTATCTTTCAAATAAAGCTTCTACAGAGAAAAGGAACACTGTTCTCACTTTTAACCATACTTTGACATATCCCTAACAAACGCTTCTTATTTCAGAGTAACAGATGTGCGTTTCTCAAAAAAGCATTTCATGAAATTCAATGACTTTCAAATGATCGTGATTACCTTTAAAGGAAAGCTACTACAGAGAAAAAAAACAGTGTTCTCACTTTTAACCATACTTTGACATATCCCAAACAGACGCTTCACATTTCAGAGTAACACATGTGCGTTTCTCACCAAAGCATTTCATGAAATACTTTTGCTTTCAAAGAACGTGTTTATCTTTCAAAGTAAAGCTTCTACAGAGAAAAGGAAAATGGTTCTCACTATTAACCATACTTTTACATATCTTAAACAGACGCTTCTCATTTCAGAGTAACTGATGTGCGTTTCTCACAAAAGCATTTCATGAAATTCATACACTTTCAGAGAACATGATTATCTTTCAAAGTAAAGCATCTACAGAGAAAAGGAACACTGTTCTCACTTTTAAGCATACTTTTACATATCCTAAAAGGAGGCTTCTCATTTCAGAGTAACACATGTGCGTTTCTCACAAAAGCATTTCATGAAATTCTTTTTCTTTCAAAGAATGTGATTATCTTTCAAAGTAAAGCTTCTACAGTGAAGTTGAACACTGTTCTCACTTTTAAACATACTTTGACATATCTTAAACAGACGCTTCTCATTTCAGAGTAACTCATGTGCGTTTCTCACAAAAGCATTTCATGAAATTCATACACTTTCAGAGAACATGATTATCTTTCAAAGTAAAGCATCTACAGAGAAAAGGAACACTGTTCTCACTTTTAAGCATACTTTTACATATCCTAAAAGGAGGCTTCTCATTTCAGAGTAACACATGTGCGTTTCTCACAAAAGCATTTCATGAAATTCTTTTTCTTTCAAAGAACGTGATTATCTTTCAAAGTAAAGCTTCTCCAGAGAAAAGGAACACTGTTCTCACTTTTAACCATACTTTGACATATCCCAAACAGACGCTTCTCATTTCAGAGTAACACATGTGCGTTTGTCAAAAAAGCATTTCATGAAATTCATACACTTTCAGAGAACGTGATTATCTTTCAAAGTAAAGCTTCTACAGAGAAAAGGAACACTGTTCTCACTTTTCCCCATTCTTTGACATATCCTAAACAGACGCTTCTAATTTCAGAGTAACACATGTGTGTTTCTCACAAAAGCATTTCATTAAAATTCATACACTTTCAGAGAAAGTGATTATCTTTCAAAGTAAAGCTTCTGTAGAGAAAAGGAACACGGTTCTCACTTTTAAACATACTTTGACATATCCCAAACAGACGCTTCTCATTTCAGAGTAACAGATGTGCGTTTCTCACAAAAGCATTTCATGAAATTCTTTTGCTTTCAAAGAATGTGATTATCTTTCAAAGTAAAGCTTCTACAGTGAAGTGGAACACTGTTCTCACTTTTAAACATACTTTGACATATCTTAAACAGACGCTTCTCATTTCAGAGTAACTGATGTGCGTTTCTCACAAAAGCATTTCATGAAATTCATACACTTTCAGAGAACATGATTATCTTTCAAAGTAAAGCATCTACAGAGAAAAGGAACACTGTTCTCACTTTTAAGCATACTTTTACATATCCTAAAAGGAGGCTTCTCATTTCAGAGTAACACATGTGCGTTTCTCACAAAAGCATTTCATGAAATTCTTTTTCTTTCAAAGAACGTGATTATCTTTCAAAGTAAAGCTTCTCCAGAGAAAAGGAACACTGTTCTCACTTTTAACCATACTTTGACATATCCCAAACAGACGCTTCTCATTTCAGAGTAACACATGTGCGTTTGTCAAAAAAGCATTTCATGAAATTCATACACTTTCAGAGAACGTGATTATCTTTCAAAGTAAAGCTTCTACAGAGAAAAGGAACACTGTTCTCACTTTTCCCCATTCTTTGACATATCCTAAACAGACGCTTCTAATTTCAGAGTAACACATGTGTGTTTCTCACAAAAGCATTTCATTAAAATTCATACACTTTCAGAGAAAGTGATTATCTTTCAAAGTAAAGCTTCTGTAGAGAAAAGGAACACGGTTCTCACTTTTAAACATACTTTGACATATCCCAAACAGACGCTTCTTATTTCAGAGTAACAGATGTGCGTTTCTCACAAAAGCATTTCATGAAATTCATACACTTTCAGACAACGAGATTATCTTTCAAAGTAAAGCTTCTACAGAGAAAAGGAACACTGTTCTCACTTTAAACCATACTTTTACATATCCCAAAAGGACGCTTCTCATTTCAGAGTAACACATGTGCGTTTCTCACAAAGGCATTTCATGAAATTCTTTTGCTTTCAAAGAACGTGATTATCTTTCAAAGTAAAGCTTCTACAGAGAAAAGGAACACTGTTCTCACTTTTAACCATACTTTGACATATCCCAAACAGACGCTTCTCATTTCAGAGTAATAGATGTGCGTCTCTCACAAAAGCATTTCATGAAATTCGTTTGCTTTCAAAGAACGTGATTGTCTTTCAAAATAAAGATTCTACAGATAAAAGGAACACTGTTCTCACTTTTAACCTTACTTTGACATATCCCAAACAGACGCTTCTCATTTGAGAGTAACACATGTCCGTTTCTCACAAAAGCATTTCATGAAATTCTTTTTCGTTCAAAGAACGTCATTATCTTTCAAAGTAAAACTTCTTCAGAGAAAAGGAACACTGTTCTCACTTTTAACCATACTTTTACATATCCCAAAAGGACGCTTCTCATTTCAGAGTAACACATGTGCGTTTCTCACAAAAGCATTTCATGAAATTCTTTTGCTTTTAAAGAACGTGATTATCTTTCAATGTAAAGCTTCTACAGAGAAAAGGAACACTGTTCTCACTTTTACCTATACTTTGACATATCCCAAAGAGACGCTTCTCATTTCAGAATAACAGATGTGCGTTTCTCACAAAAAAATTTCATGAAATCCTTTTGCTTTCAAAGAACGTGATTACCTTTCAAATGAAAGCTTCTACAGAGAAAAGGAACACTGTTCTCACTTTTAACCATACTTTTATATATCCCAAACTGACGTTTCTCATTTCAGAGTAACACATGTGCGTTTCTCACAAAAGCATTTCATGAAATTCTTTTGCTTTCAAAGAACGTGATTATCTTTCAAAGTAAAGCTTCTACAGAGAAAAGGAACACTGTTCTCACTTTTAACCATACTTTGATATATCCCAAACAGACGTTTCTCATTTCAGAATAACAGATGTGCGTTTCTCACAAAAGCATTTCATGAAATTCTTTTGCTTTCAAAGAATGTGATTATCTTTCAAAGTAAAGCTTCTACAGTGAAGTGGAACACTGTTCTCACTTTTAAACATACTTTGACATATCCCAAACAGACGCTTCTCATTTCAGAGTAACACATGTGCGTTTCTCACAAAAGCATTTCATGAAATTATTTTGCTTTCAAAGAACGTGATTATCTTTAAAAGTAAAGCTTCTACAGAGAAAAGGATCACTGTTCTCACTTTTAACCATACTTTGACATATCCCTAACAAACGCTTCTTATTTCAAGGTAACAGATGTGCGTTTCTCAAAAAAGCATTCCATGAAATTCAATGACTTTCAAATGATCGTGATAACCTCTCAAAGTAAAGCTACTACAGAGAAAAGGAACAGTGTTCTCACTTTTAACCATACGTTGACATATCCCAAACAGACGCTTCACATTTCAGAGTAACACATGTGCATTTCTCACAAAAGCAGTTCATGAAATTCTTTTGCATTCAAAGAACGTGATTATGTTTCAAAGTAAAGGTTCTACAGAGAAAAGGAACACGGTTCTCACTTTTAACCATACTTTGACCTATTTCAAACAGACGCTTCTAATTTCAGAGTAACAAAAGTGTGTTTCTCACAAAAGCATTTAATGAAATTCATACACTTTCAGAGAAAGTGATTATCTTTCAAAATAAAGCTTCTATAGAGAAAAGGAACACGGTTCTCACTTTTAAACATACTTTGACATATCCCAAACAGACGCTTCTCCTATCAGAGTAACAGATGTGCGTTTCTCACAAAAGCATTTCATGAAATTCATACACTTACAGAGAACGTGATTATCTTTCAAAGTAAAGCTTCTACAGAGAAAAGGAACACTGTTCTCACTTTTAAGCATACTTTTACATATCCCAAAAGGACGCTTCTCATTTCAGAGTAACACATGTGCGTTTCTCACAAAAGCATTTCATGAAATACTTTTGCTTTCAAAGAACGTGATTATCTTTCAAAGTAAAGCTTCTACAGAGATAAGGAACACTGTTCTCACTTTTAACCATACTTTGACATATCCCAAACAGACGCTTCTAATTTCAGAGTAATAGATGTGCGTTTCTCACAAAAGCATGTCATGAAATTCTTTTGCTTTCAAAGAACGTGATTATCTTTCAAAATAAAGATTCTACAGATAAAAGGAACACTGTTCTCACTTTTAACCTTACTTTGACATATCCCAAACAGACGCTTCTCATTTCAGAGTAACAGATGTGCGTTTCTCACAAAAGCATTTCATGAAATTCTTTTGCTTTCAAAGAACGTGATTATCTTTCAAAGTAAAGCTTCTACAGAGAAGTGGAACACTGTTCTCACTTTTAACCATACTTTGACATATCCCAAACAGACGCTTCTCATTTCAGAGTAATAGATGTGCGTTTCTCACAAAAGCATGTCATGAAATACTTTTGCTTTCAAAGAACGTGATTATCTTTCAAAGTAAAGCTTCTACAAAGAAGTGGAACACTGTTCTCACTTTTATCCATACTTTGACATATCCCAAACAGACGCTTCTCATTTCAGAGTAATAGATGTGCGCTTCTCACAAAAGCATTTCATGAAATTCTTTTGCTTTCAAAGAACGTGATTATCTTTCAAAATAAAGATTCTACTGAAAAAAGGAACACTGTTCTCACTTTTAACCTTACTTTGACATATCCCAAACAGACGCTTATCCTTTGATAGTAACAGATTTGCATTTTTCAAAAAAGCATTTCATGAAATTCACTGACTTTCAATTCCTCGTCATTACCTTTCAAACTAAAGCTTCTACAGAGAAAAGGAACACTGTTCTCACTTTTAACCATACTTTGATACATCCCAAACCGACGCTTCTCATTTCAAAGTAACACATGTGCGTTTCTCACAAAAGCATTTCATGAAATTCATACAATTTCAGAGAACGTGATTATCTTTCAAAGTAAATCTTCTACAGAGAAAAGGAAAACGGTTCTCATTTTTAACCATACTTTTACATATCCCAAACAGACGCTTCTCATTTCGGAGTAACAGATGAGCGTTTCTTAAAAAAGCATTTCATGAAATTCATACACTTCCAGAAAACGTGATTATCTTTCAAAGTAAATCTTCTACAGAGAAAAGGAAAACGGTTCTCAATTTTAACCATACTTTTACATAGCCCAAACAGACGCTTCTCATTTCAGAGTAACAGATGTGCGTTTCTAACAAAAGCAATTCTTGAAATTCTTTTGCATTCAAAGAACGTGATTATGTTTCAAAGTAAAGCTTCTACAGAGAAACGGAACACTGTTCTCTCTGTTAACCATACTTTTACATATCCCAAAAGGACGCCTCTCATTTCAGAGTAACACATGTGCGTTTCTCACAAAAGCATTTCATGAAATTCTTTTGCTTTCAAAGAACGTGATTATCTTTCAAAATAAAGCTTCTACAGAGAAAAGGAACACTGTTCTCACTTTTAACCATACTTTGACATATCCCAAACAGACGCTTCTCATTTCAGATGTGCGTTTCTCACAAAAGCATTTCATGAAATTCACTGACTTTCAAATGATCATGATTACCTTTCAAATTAAAGTTTCTACAGAGAAAAGGAACACTGTTCTCACTTTTAACCATACTTTGACATATCCCAAACAGACGCTTCACATTTCAGAGTAACACATGTGCGTTTCTCACAAAAGCATTTCATGAAATTCTTTTGCTTTCAAAGAATGTGATTATCTTTCAAAATAAAGCTTCAACAGAGAAAAGGAACACTGTTCTCACTTTTAACCATACTTTGACATATCCCAAACAGACGCTTCTCATTTCAGAGTAATAGATGTGCGTTTCTCAAAAAAGCATGTCATGAAATTCCTTAGCTTTCAAAGAACGTGAATATCTTTCAATGTAAAGCTTCTACAGAGAAGTGGAACACTGTTCTCACTTTTACCCATACTTTGACATATGCCAAATAGACGCTTCTCATTTCATAGTAATAGATGTGCGTTTCTCACAAAAGCATTTCATGAAATTATTTTGCTTTCAAAAAACGTGATTATCTTTCAAAATAAAGATTCTACAGATAAAAGGAACACTGTTCTCACTTTTAACCTTACTTTGACATATCCCAAACAGACGCTTCTCATTTCAGAGTAACACATGTGCGTTTCTCACAAAAGCATTTCATGAAATTCTTTGCTTTCAAAGAACGTGATTATCTTTCAAAATAAAGATTGTACAGAAAAAAGGAACACTGTTCTCACTTTTAACCTTACTTTGACATATCCCAAACAGACGCTTATCCTTTGAGAGTAACAGATTTGCATTTCTCAAAAAAGCATTTCATGAAATTCACTGACTTCTAATTCCTCGTCATTACCTTTCAAACTAAAGCTTCTACAGAGGAAAGGAACACTGTTCTCACTTTTAACCATACTTTGATATATCCCAAACCGACGCTTCTCATTTCAAAGTAACACATGTGCGTTTCTCACAAAAGCATTTCATGAAATTCATACACTTTCAGAGAACGTGATTATCTTTCAAAGTAAATATTCTACAGAGAAAAGGAAAACGGTTCTCACTTTTAACCATACTTTTACATATCCCAAACAGACGCTTCTCATTTCAGAGTAACAGATGTGCGTTTCTCACAAAAGCATTTCATGAAATTCATACACTTTCAGAGAACGTGATTATCTTTTAAGGTAAAGTTTCTACAGAGAAAAGGAACACTGTTCTCACTTTTAACCATACTATTACATATCCCAAAATGACGCTTCTCATTTCAGAGTAACACATGTGCGTTTCTCACAAAAGCTTTTCATGAAATTCTTTTTCTTTCAAAGAACGTGATTATCTTTCAAAGTAAAGCTTCTACAGAGAAAAGGAACACTGTTCTCACTTTTAACCATACTTTGACATATCCCAAACAGATTCTTCTCATTTCAGATGTGCGTTTCTCAAAAAAGCATTTCATGAAATTCACTGACTTTCAAATGATGATGATTACCTTTCAAATTAAAGTTTCTACAGAGAAAAGGAACACTGTTCTCACTTTTAACCATACTTTTATATAAACCAAACTGACGTTTCTTATTTCAGAGTAACACATGTGCGTTTCTCACAAAAGCATTTCATGAAATTCTTTTGCATTCAAAGTACGTGATTATGTTTCAAAGTAAAGTTTCTGCAGAGAAAAGGAACACTGTTCTTATTTTTAACCATACTTTGACATATTTCAAAGAGACACTTCTCATTTCAGAGTAACAGATGTGCGTTTCTCACAAAAGCATTTCATGAAATTCATACACTTTCAGAGAACGTGATTATCTTTCAAAGTAAAGTTTCTACAGAGAAAAGGAACACTGTTCTCACTTTTAACCATACTTTGATATATCCCAAACAGACGCTTCTCATTTCAGAATAACAGATGTGCGTTTCTCACAAAAGCATTTCATGAAATTCTTTTGCTTTCAAAGAACGTGATTATCTTTCAAAATAAAGATTCTACTGAAAAAAGGAACACTGTTCTCACTTTTAACCTTACTTTGACATATCCCAAATAGACGCTTATCCTTTGATAGTAACAGATTTGCATTTTTCAAAAAAGCATTTCATGAAATTCACTGACTTTCAAATCCTCGTCATTACCTTTCAAACTAAAGCATCTACAGAGAAAAGGAACACTGTTCTCACTTTTAACCATACTTTGATACATCCCAAACCGACGCTTCTCATTTCAAAGTAACACATGTGCGTTTCTCACAAAAGCATTTCATGAAATTCATACAATTTCAGAGAACGTGATTATCTTTCAAAGTAAATCTTCTACAGAGAAAAGGAAAACGGTTCTCATTTTTAACCATACTTTTACTTATCCCAAACAGACGCTTCTCATTTGGAGTAACAGATGAGCGTTTCTTAAAAAAGCATTTCAGGAAATTCATACACTTTCAGAAAACGTGATTATCTTTCAAAGTAAATCTTCTAGAGAGAAAAGGAAAACGGTTCTCAATTTTAACCATACTTTTACATAGCCCAAACAGACGCTTCTCATTTCAGAGTAACAGATGTGCGTTTCTAACAAAAGCAATTCTTGAAATTCTTTTGCATTCAAAGAACGTGATTATGTTTCAAAGTAAAGCTTCTACAGAGAAAAGGAACACTGTTCTCTCTGTTAACCATACTTTTACATATCCCAAAAGGACGCCTCTCATTTCAGAGTAACACATGTGCGTTTCTCACAAAAGCATTTCATGAAATTCTTTTGCTTTCAAAGAACGTGATTATCTTTCAAAATAAAGCTTCTACAGAGAAAAGGAACACTGTTCTCACTTTTAACCTTACTTTGACATATCCCAAACAGACGCTTCTCATTTCAGAGTAACACATGTGCGTTTCTCACAAAAGCATTTCATGAAATTCTTTGCTTTCAAAGAACGTGATTATCTTTCAAAATAAAGATTGTACAGAAAAAAGGAACACTGTTCTCACTTTTAACCTTACTTTGACATATCCCAAACAGACGCTTATCCTTTGAGAGTAACAGATTTGCATTTCTCAAAAAAGCATTTCATGAAATTCACTGACTTCTAATTCCTCGTCATTACCTTTCAAACTAAAGCTTCTACAGAGGAAAGGAACACTGTTCTCACTTTTAACCATACTTTGATATATCCCAAACCGACGCTTCTCATTTCAAAGTAACACATGTGCGTTTCTCACAAAAGCATTTCATGAAATTCATACACTTTCAGAGAACGTGATTATCTTTCAAAGTAAATATTCTACAGAGAAAAGGAAAACGGTTCTCACTTTTAACCATACTTTTACATATCCCAAACAGACGCTTCTCATTTCAGAGTAACAGATGTGCGTTTCTCACAAAAGCATTTCATGAAATTCATACACTTTCAGAGAACGTGATTATCTTTTAAGGTAAAGTTTCTACAGAGAAAAGGAACACTGTTCTCACTTTTAACCATACTATTACATATCCCAAAATGACGCTTCTCATTTCAGAGTAACACATGTGCGTTTCTCACAAAAGCTTTTCATGAAATTCTTTTTCTTTCAAAGAACGTGATTATCTTTCAAAGTAAAGCTTCTACAGAGAAAAGGAACACTGTTCTCACTTTTAACCATACTTTGACATATCCCAAACAGATTCTTCTCATTTCAGATGTGCGTTTCTCAAAAAAGCATTTCATGAAATTCACTGACTTTCAAATGATGATGATTACCTTTCAAATTAAAGTTTCTACAGAGAAAAGGAACACTGTTCTCACTTTTAACCATACTTTTATATAAACCAAACTGACGTTTCTTATTTCAGAGTAACACATGTGCGTTTCTCACAAAAGCATTTCATGAAATTCTTTTGCATTCAAAGTACGTGATTATGTTTCAAAGTAAAGTTTCTGCAGAGAAAAGGAACACTGTTCTTATTTTTAACCATACTCTGACATATTTCAAAGAGACACTTCTCATTTCAGAGTAACAGATGTGCGTTTCTCACAAAAGCATTTCATGAAATTCATACACTTTCAGAGAACGTGATTATCTTTCAAAGTAAAGTTTCTACAGAGAAAAGGAACACTGTTCTCACTTGTAACCATACTTTGATATATCCCAAACAGACGCTTCTCATTTCAGAATAACAGATGTGCGTTTCTCACAAAAGCATTTCATGAAATTCTTTTGCTTTCAAAGAACGTGATTATCTTTCAAAATAAAGCTTCTACAGAGAAAAGGAACACTGTTCTCACTTTTAACCTTACTTTGACATATCCCAAATAGACGCTTATCCTTTGATAGTAACAGATTTGCATTTTTCAAAAAAGCATTTCATGAAATTCACTGACTTTCAAATCCTCGTCATTACCTTTCAAACTAAAGCATCTACAGAGAAAAGGAACACTGTTCTCACTTTTAACCATACTTTGATACATCCCAAACCGACGCTTCTCATTTCAAAGTAACACATGTGCGTTTCTCACAAAAGCATTTCATGAAATTCATACAATTTCAGAGAACGTGATTATCTTTCAAAGTAAATCTTCTACAGAGAAAAGGAAAACGGTTCTCATTTTTAACCATACTTTTACTTATCCCAAACAGACGCTTCTCATTTCGGAGTAACAGATGAGCGTTTCTTAAAAAAGCATTTCAGGAAATTCATACACTTTCAGAAAACGTGATTATCTTTCAAAGTAAATCTTCTAGAGAGAAAAGGAAAACGGTTCTCAATTTTAACCATACTTTTACATAGCCCAAACAGACGCTTCTCATTTCAGAGTAACAGATGTGCGTTTCTAACAAAAGCAATTCTTGAAATTCTTTTGCATTCAAAGAACGTGATTATGTTTCAAAGTAAAGCTTCTACAGAGAAAAGGAACACTGTTCTCTCTGTTAACCATACTTTTACATATCCCAAAAGGACGCCTCTCATTTCAGAGTAACACATGTGCGTTTCTCACAAAAGCATTTCATGAAATTCTTTTGCTTTCAAAGAACGTGATTATCTTTCAAAATAAAGCTTCTACAGAGAAAAGGAACACTGTTCTCACTTTTAACCATACTTTGACATATCCCAAACAGACGCTTCTCATTTCAGATGTGCGTTTCTCACAAAAGCATTTCATGAAATTCACTGACTTTCAAATGATCATGATTACCTTTCAAATTAAAGTTTCTACAGAGAAAAGGAACACTGTTCTCACTTTTAACCATACTTTGACATATCCCAAACAGACGCTTCACATTTCAGAGTAACACATGTGCGTTTCTCACAAAAGCATTTCATGAAATTCTTTTGCTTTCAAAGAATGTGATTATCTTTCAAAATAAAGCTTCAACAGAGAAAAGGAACACTGTTCTCACTTTTAACCATACTTTGACATATCCCAAACAGACGCTTCTCATTTCAGAGTAATAGATGTGCGTTTCTCACAAAAGCATGTCATGAAATTCTTTAGCTTTCAAAGAACGTGAATATCTTTCAATGTAAAGCTTCTACAGAGAAGTGGAACACTGTTCTCACTTTTACCCATACTTTGACATATGCCAAATAGACGCTTCTCATTTCAGAGTAATAGATGTGCGTTTCTCACAAAAGCATTTCATGAAATTCGTTTGCTTTCAAAGAACGTGATTATCTTTCAAAATAAAGATTCTACAGATAAAATGAACACTGTTCTCACTTTTAACCATACTTTGACATATCCCAAACAGACGCTTCTCATTTCAGAGTAACACATGTGCGTTTCTCACAAAAGCATTTCATGAAATTCTTTGCTTTCAAAGAACGTGATTATCTTTCAAAATAAAGATTGTACAGAAAAAAGGAACACTGTTCTCACTTTTAACCTTACTTTGACATATCCCAAACAGACGCTTATCCTTTGAGAGTAACAGATTTGCATTTCTCAAAAAAGCATTTCATGAAATTCACTGACTTCTAATTCCTCGTCATTACCTTTCAAACTAAAGCTTCTACAGAGGAAAGGAACACTGTTCTCACTTTTAACCATACTTTGATATATCCCAAACCGACGCTTCTCATTTCAAAGTAACACATGTGCGTTTCTCACAAAAGCATTTCATGAAATTCATACACTTTCAGAGAACGTGATTATCTTTCAAAGTAAATATTCTACAGAGAAAAGGAAAACGGTTCTCACTTTTAACCATACTTTTACATATCCCAAACAGACGCTTCTCATTTCAGAGTAACAGATGTGCGTTTCTCACAAAAGCATTTCATGAAATTCATACACTTTCAGAGAACGTGATTATCTTTTAAGGTAAAGTTTCTACAGAGAAAAGGAACACTGTTCTCACTTTTAACCATACTATTACATATCCCAAAATGACGCTTCTCATTTCAGAGTAACACATGTGCGTTTCTCACAAAAGCTTTTCATGAAATTCTTTTTCTTTCAAAGAACATGATTATCTTTCAAAGTAAAGCTTCTACAGAGAAAAGGAACACTGTTCTCACTTTTAACCATACTTTGACATATCCCAAACATATTCTTCTCATTTCAGATGTGCGTTTCTCAAAAAAGCATTTCATGAAATTCACTGACTTTCAAATGATGATGATTACCTTTCAAATTAAAGTTTCTACAGAGAAAAGGAACACTGTTCTCACTTTTAACCATACTTTTATATAAACCAAACTGACGTTTCTTATTTCAGAGTAACACATGTGCGTTTCTCACAAAAGCATTTCATGAAATTCTTTTGCATTCAAAGTACGTGATTATGTTTCAAAGTAAAGCTTCTGCAGAGAAAAGGAACACTGTTCTTACTTTTAACCATACTTTGACATATTTCAAAGAGACACTTCTCATTTCAGAGTAACAGATGTGCGTTTCTCACAAAAGCATTTCATGAAATTCATACACTTTCAGAGAACGTGATTATCTTTCAAAGTAAAGTTTCTACAGAGAAAAGGAACACTGTTCTCACTTTTAACCATACTTTGATATATCCCAAACAGACGCTTCTCATTTCAGAATAACAGATGTGCGTTTCTCACAAAAGCATTTCATGAAATTCTTTTGATTTCAAAGAACGTGATTATCTTTCAAAATAAAGCTTAAACAGAGAAAAGGAACACTGTTCTCACTTTTATCCATACTTTGACATATCCCAAAGAGACGCTTCTCATTTCAGAGTAATAGATGTGCGTTTCTCACAAAAGCATGTCATGAAATTCTTTTGCTTTCAAAGAACGTGATTATCTTTCAAAGTAAAGATTCGACAGAGAAGTGGAACACTGTTCTCACTTTTAACCATACTTTGACATATCCCAAACAGACGCTTCTCATTTCAGAGTAATAGATGTGCGTTTCTCACAAAAGCATTTCATGAAATTCATACACTTTCAGAGAATGTGATTATCTTTTAAAGTAAAGCTTTGACAGAGAAAAGGAACACTGTTCTCACTTTTAACCATACTTTTACATATCCCAAAAGGACGCTTCTCATTTCAGAGTAACACATGTGCGTTTCTCAAAAAAGCATTTCATGAAATTCTTTTTCTTTCAAAGAACTTGATTATCTTTCAAAGGAAAGCTTCTACAGAGAAAAGGAACACTGTTCTCACTTTTATCCATACTTTGACATATCCCAAACAGATGCTTCTCATTTCAGAGTAATAGATGTGCGTTTCTCACAAAAGCATATCATGAAATTCTTTTGTTTTCAACGAACGTGATTATCTTTCAAAGTAAAGCTTCTACAGAGAAGTGGAACACTGTTCTCACTTTTAACCATACTTTGACATATCCCAAACAGACGCTTCACATTTCAGAGTAACACATGTGCGTTTCTTACAAAAGCATTTCATGAAATACTTTTGCTTTCAAAGAACGTGACTATCTTTCAAAGTAAAGCTTCTACAGAGAAAAGGAAAATGGTTCTCACTATTAACCATACTTTTACATATCTTAAACAGACGCTTCTCATTTCAGAGTAACTGATGTGCGTTTCTCACAAAAGCATTTCATGAAATGCATACACTTTCAGAGAACATGATTATCTTTCAATGTAAAGCTTCTACAGAGAAAAGGAACACTGTTCTCACTTTTAAGCATACTTTTACATATCCTAAAAGGAGGCTTCTCATTTCAGAATAACACATGTGCGTTTCTCACAAAAGCATTTCATGAAATTCTTTTTCTTTCAAAGAACGTGATTATCTTTCAAAGTAAAGCTTCTACAGAGAAAAGGAACACTGTTCTCTCTTTTAACCATACTTTGACATATCCCAAACAGACGCTTCTCATTTCAGAGTAACACATGTGCGTTTGTCAAGAAAGCATTTCATGAAATTCATACACTTTCAGAGAACGTGATTATCTTTCAAAGTAAAGCTTCTACAGAGAAAAGGAACACTGTTCTCACTTTTCCCCATTCTTTGACATATCCTAAACAGACGCTTCTAATTTCAGAGTAACACATGTGTGTTTCTCACAAAAGCATTTCATTAAAATTCATACACTTTCAGAGAAAGTGATTATCTTTCAAAGTAAAGCTTCTGTAGAGAAAAGGAACACGGTTCTCACTTTTAAACATACTTTGACATATCCCAAACAGACGCTTCTCATTTCAGAGTAACAGATGTGCGTTTCTCACAAAAGCATTTCATGAAATTCATACACTTTCAGACAACGAGATTATCTTTCAAAGTAAAGCTTCTACAGGGAAAAGGAACACTGTTCTCACTTTTAACCATACTTTTACGTATCCCAAAAGGACGCTACTCATTCCAGAGTAACACATGTGCGTTTCTCACAAAGGCATTTCATGAAATTCTTTTGCTTTCAAAGAACGTGATTATCTTTCAAAGTAAAGCTTCTACAGAGAAAAGGAACTCTGTTCTTACTTTTAAATATACTTTGACATATCCCAAACAGACGCTTCTCATTTCAGAGTAATAAATGTGCGTTTCTCACAAAAGCATTTCATGAAATTCTTTTGCTTTCAAAGAACGTGGTTATTTTTCAAAATAAAGCTTCTACAGAGAAGTGGAACACTGTTCTCACTTTTAACCATACATTGACATATCCCAACCAGACGCTTCTCATTTCAGAGTAATAGATGTGCGTCTCTCACAAAAGCATTTCATGAAATTCGTTTGCTTTCAAAGAACGTGATTATCTTTCAAAATAAAGATTCTACAGATAAAAGGAACACTGTTCTCACTTTTAACCTTACTTTGACATATCCCAAACAGACGCTTCTCATTTGAGAGTAACACATGTCCGTTTCTCACAAAAGCATTTCATGAAATTCTTTTTCGTTCAAAGAACGTGATTATCTTTCAAAGTAAAACTTCTGCAGAGAACAGGAACACTGTTCTCACTTTTAACCATACTTTTACATATCCCAAAAGGACGCTTCTCATTTCAGAGTAACACATGTGCGTTTCTCACAAAAGCATTTCATGAAATTCTTTTGCATTTAAAGAACGTGATTATCTTTCAATGTAAAGCTTCTACAGAGAAAAGGAACACTGTTCTCACTTTTACCTATACTTTGACATATCCCAAAGAGACGCTTCTCATTTCAGAATAACAGATGTGCGTTTCTCACAAAAAAATTTCATGAAATCCTTTTGCTTTCAAAGAACGTGATTACTTTTCAAATGAAAGCTTCTACAGAGAAAAGGAACACTGTTCTCACTTTTAACCATACTTTTATATATCCCAAACTGACGTGTCTCATTTCAGAGTAACACATGTGCGTTTCTCAAAAAGCATTTCATGAAATTCTTTTGCTTTCAAAGAACGTGATTATCTTTCAAATAAAGCTTCTACAGAGAAAAGGAACACTGTTCTCACTTTTAACCATACTTTGACATATCCCTAACAAACGCTTCTTATTTCAGAGTAACATATGTGTGTTTCTCAAAAAAGCATTTCATGAAATTCAATGACTTTCAAATGATCGTGATTACCTTTAAGGGAAAGCTACTACAGAGAAAAAAATCAGTGTTCTCACTTTTAACCATACTTTGACATATCCGAAACAGACGCTTCACATTTCAGAGTAACACATGTGCGTTTCTCACAAAAGCATTTCATGAAATTCTTTTGCATTCAAAGAACGTGATTATATTTCAAAGTAAAGCTTCTACAGAGAAAAGGAACACTGTTCTCACTTTTAACCATACTTTAACATATTTCAAACAGACGCTTCTAATTTCAGAGTAACACATGTGTGTTTCTCACAAAAGCATTTCATGAAATTCATACACTTTCAGAGAACGTGATTATCTTTCAAAGTAAAGCTTCTACAGAGAAAAGGAAAATGGTTCTCACTATTAACCATAGTTTTACATATCTTAAACAGACGCTTCTCATTTCAGAGTAACTGATGTGCGTTTCTCACAAAAGCATTTCATGAAATTCATACACTTTCAGAGAACTTGATTATCTTTCAAAGTAAAGCTTCTACAGAGAAAAGGAACACTGTTCTCACTTTTAAGCATAATTTTACATATCCCAAAAGGACGCTTCTCCTTTCAGAGTAACACATGTGAGTTTCTCACAAAAGCATTTCATGAAATTCTTTTTCTTTCAAAGAACGTGATTATCTTTCAAAGTAAAGCTTCTACAGAGAAAAGGAACACTGTTCTTACTTTTAACCCTACTTTGACATATCCCAAACAGACGCTTCTCATTTCAGATGTGGGTTTCTCACAAAAGCATTTCATGAAATTCACTGACTTTCAAATGATCACTATTACCTTCCAAATTAAAGCTTCTACAGAGAAAAGGAACACTGTTCTCACTTTTAACCATACTTTGACATATCCCAAACAGACGCTTCTCATTTCAGAGTAACACATGTGCGTTTCTCACAAAAGCATTTCATGAAATTCTTTTGCTTTCAAAGAACGTGATTATCTTTCAAAGTAAAGCTTCTACAGAGAAAAGGAACACTGTTCTCACTTTTAACCATACTTTGACATATCCCTAACAAACGCTTCTTATTTCAAGGTAACAGATGTGCATTTCTCAAAAAAGCATTTCATGAAATTCAATGACTTTCAAATGATCGTGATTACCTTTCAAAGTAAAGCTACTACAGAGAAAAGGTACAGTGTTCTCACTTTTTAGCATACTTTGACATATCCCAAACAGACGCTTCTCATTTCAGAGTAACACATGTGCGTTTCTCACAAAAGCATTTCATGAAATTCTTTTTCTTTCAAAGAACGTGATTATCTTTCAAAGTAAAGCTTCTACAGAGAAAAGAAACACTGTTCTCACTTTTAACCCTACTTTGACATATCCCAAACAGACGCTTCTCATTTCAGATGTGCGTTTCTCACAAAAGCATTTCATGAAATTCATACACTTTCAGAGAACGTGATTATCTATCAAAATAAAGCTTCAAGAGAGAAAAGGAACACTGTTCTCACTTTTAACCATACTTTGACATATCACAAACAGACGCTTCTCATTTCAGAGTAACACATGTGCGTTTCTCACAAAAGCATTTCATGAAATTCTTTTGCTTTCAAAGAACGTGATTATGTTTCAAAGTAAAGCTTCTACAGAGAAAAGGAACACGGTTCTCACTTTTAACCATACTTTGACCTATTTCAAACAGACGCTTCTAATTTCAGAGTAACAAAAGTGTGTTTCTCACAAAATCATTTAATGAAATTCATACACTTTCAGAGAAAGTGATTATCTTTCAAAATAAAGCTTCTATAGAGAAAAGGAACACGGTTCTCACTTTTAAACATACTTTGACATACCTCAAACAGACGCTTCTCATTTCAGAGTAACAGATGTGCGTTTCTCTCAAAAGCATTTCATGAAATTCATACACTTACAGAGAACGTGATTATCTTTCAAAGTAAAGCTTCTACAGAGAAAAGGAACACTGTTCTCACTTTTAACCATACTTTTACATATCCCAAACAGACGCTTCTCATTTCAGAGTAACACATGTGCGTTTCTCACAAAAGCATTTCATGAAATACTTTTGCTTTCAAAGAACGTGCTTATCTTTCAAAGTAAAGCTTCTACAGAGATAAGGAACACTGTTCTCACTTTTAACCATACTTTGACATATCCCAAACAGACGCTTCTCATTTTAGAGTAATAGATGTGCGTTTCTCACAAAAGCATGTCATGAAATTCTTTTGCTTTCAAAGAACGTGATTATCTTTCAAAATAAAGATTCTACAGATAAAAGGAACACTGTTCTCACTTTTAACCTTACTTTGACATATCCCAAACAGACGCTTTTCATTTCAGAGTAACACATGTGCGTTTCTCACAAAAGCATTTCATGAAATTCTTTTGCTTTCAAAGAACGTGATTATCCTTCAGAGTAAAGTTTCTACAGAGAAAAGGAACACTGTTCTCACTTTTAACCATACTTTGACATATCCCTAACAAACGCTTCTTATTTCAAGGTAACAGATGTGCGTTTCTCAAAAAAGCATTCCATGAAATTCAATGACTTTCAAATGATCGTGATAACCTTTCAAAGTAAAGCTACTACAGAGAAAAGGAACAGTGTTCTCACTTTTAACCATACGTTGACATATCCCAAACAGACGCTTCACATTTCAGAGTAACACATGTGCATTTCTCACAAAAGCAGTTCATGAAATTCTTTTGCATTCAAAGAACGTGATTATGTTTCAAAGTAAAGCTTCTACAGAGAAAAGGAGCACGGTTCTCACTTTTAACCATACTTTGACCTATTTCAAACAGACGCTTCTAATTTCAGAGTAACAAAAGTGTGTTTCTCACAAAAGCATTTAATGAAATTCATACACTTTCAGAGAAAGTGATTATCTTTCAAAATAAAGCTTCTATAGAGAAAAGGAACGCGGTTCTCACTTTTAAACATACTTTGACATATCCCAAACAGACGCTTCTCATTTCAGAGTAACAGATGTGCGTTTCTCACAAAAGGATTTCATGAAATTCATACACTTTCAGAGAACGTGATTATCTTTCAAAGTAAAGCTTCTACAGAGAAAATGAACACTGTTTTCAATTTTAACCATACTTTTACATATCCCAAAATGACGCTTCTCATTTCAGAGTAACACATGTGCGTTTCTCACAAAAGCATTTCATGAAATACTTTTGCTTTCAAAGAACGTGATTATCTTTCAAAGTAAAGCTTCTACAGAGAAGTGGAACACTGTTCTCACTTTTAACCATACTTTGACATATCCCAAACAGACGCTTCTCATTTCAGAGTAATAGATGTGCGTTTCTCACAAAAGCATGTCATGAAATACTTTTGCTTTCAAAGAACGTGATTATCTTTCAAATTAAAGCTTCTACAGAGAAAAGGAACACTGTTCTCACTTTTAACCATACTTTGACATATCCCAAACAGACGCTTCTCATTTCAGAGTAACACATGTGCGTTTCTCACAAAAGCATTTCATGAAATTCTTTTGCTTTCAAAGAACGTGATTATCTTTCAAAGTAAAGCTTCTACAGAGAAAAGGAACACTGTTCTCACTTTTAACCATACTTTGACATATCCCTAACAAATGCTTCTTATTTCAAGGTAACAGATGTGCGTTTCTCAAAAAAGCATTTCATGAAATTCAATGACTTTCAAATGATCGTGATTACCTTTCAAAGTAAAGCTACTACAGAGAAAAGGAACAGTGTTCTCACTTTTTAGCATAATTTGACATATCCCAAACAGACGCTTCTCATTTCAGAGTAACACATGTGCGTTTCTCACAAAAGCAGTTCATGAAATGTTTTGCATTCAAAGAACGTGATTATGTTTCAAAGTTAAGCTTCTACAGAAAAAAGGAACACTGTTCACACTTTTAACCATACTTTGACCTATTTCAAACAGATGCTTCTAATTTCAGAGTAACACAAGTGTGTTTCTCACAAATGCATTTAATGAAATTCATACACTTTCAGAGAAAGTGATTATCTTTCAAAGTAAAGCTTCTCCAGAGAAAAGGAAAATGGTTCTCACTTTTAACCATACTTTTACATATCTTAAACAGACGCTTCTCATTTCAGAGTAACTGATGTGCGTTTCTCACAAAAGCATTTCATGAAATTCATACACTTTCAGAGAACATGATTATCTTTCAAAGTAAAGCTTCTACAGAGAAAAGGAACACTGTTCTCACTTTTCACCATACTTTGACATATCCCAAACAGACGCTTCTCGTTTCAGAGTAACACATGTGCGTTTCTCACAAAAGCATTTCATGAAATTCTTTTTCTTTCAAAGAACGTGATTATCTTTCAAAGTAAAGCTTCTACAGAGAAAAGAAACACTGTTCTCACTTTTAACCCTACTTTGACATATCCCAAACAGACGCTTCTCATTTCAGATGTGCGTTTCTCACAAAAGCATTTCATGAAATTCACTGACTTTCAAATGATCATGATTACCTTTCAAATTAAAGCTTCTACAGAGAAAAGGAACACTGTTCTCACTTTTAACCATACTTTGACATATCCCAAACAGACGCTTCTCATTTCAGAGTAACACATGTGCGTTTCTCACAAAAGCATTTCATGAAATTCTTTTGCTTTCTAAGAACGTGATTATCTTTCAAAGTAAAGCTTCTACAGAGAAAAGGAACACTGTTCTCACTTTTAACCATACTTTGACATATCCCTAACAAACGCTTCTTATTTCAAGGTAACAGATGTGTGTTTCTCAAAAAAGCATTCCATGAAATTCAATGACTTTCAAATGATCGTGATAACCTTTCAAAGTAAAGCAACTACAGAGAAAAGGAACAGTGTTCTCACTTTTAACCATACGTTGACATATCCCAAACAGACGCTTCACATTTCAGAGTAACACATGTGCATTTCTCACAAAAGCAGTTCATGAAATTCTTTTGCATTCAAAGAACGTGATTATGTTTCAAAGTAAAGCTTCTACAGAGAAAAGGAACACGGTTCTCACTTTTAACCATACTTTGACCTATTTCAAACAGACGCTTCTAATTTCAGAGTAACAAAAGTGTGTTTCTCACAAAAGCATTTAATGAAATTCATACACTTTCAGAGAAAGTGAATATCTTTCAAAATAAAGCTTCTATAGAGAAAAGGAACACGTTTTTCACTTTTAAACATACTTTCACATATCCCAAACAGACGCTTCTCATTATCGAGTAATAGATGTGCGTTTCTCACAAAAGCATTTCATGAAATTCTTTTTCTTTCAAAGAACGTGATTATCTTTCAAAGTAAAGCTTCTACAGAGAAAAGGAACACTGTTCTCACTTTTAACCATACTTTTACATATCCCAAAAGGAGGCTTCTCATTTCAGAGTAACACATGTGCGTTTCTCACAAAAGCATTTCATGAAATATTTTGCTTTCAAAGAACGTGATTATCTTTCAAAGTAAAGCTTCTACAGAGATAAGGAACACTGTTCTCACTTTTAACCATACTTTGACATATCCCAAACAGACGCTTCTCATTATCGAGTAATAGATGTGCGTTTCTCACAAAAGCATGTCATGAAATTCTTTTGCTTTCAAAGAACGTGATTATCTTTCAAAATAAAGATTCTACAGATAAAAGGAACACTGTTCTCACTTTTAACCTTACTTTGACATATCCCAAACAGACGCTTCTCATTTCAGAGTAACACATGTGCGTTTCTCACAAAAGCATTTCATGAAATTCTTTTTCTTTCAAAGAACGTGATTATCTTTCAAAGTAAAGCTTCTACAGAGAAAAGGAACACTGTTCTCACTTTTAAACATACTTTGATATATCCCAAACAGACGTTTCTCATTTCAGAGTAACACATGTGCATTTCTCACAAAAGCAGTTCATGAAATTCTTTTGCATTCAAAGAACGTGATTATGTTTCAAAGTAAAGCTTCTACAGAGAAAAGGAACACGGTTCTCACTTTTAACCATACTTTGACCTATTTCAAACAGACGCTTCTAATTTCAGAGTAACAAAAGTGTGTTTCTCACAAAAGCATTTAATGAAATTCATACACTTTCAGAGAAAGTGATTATCTTTCAAAATAAAGCTTCTATAGAGAAAAGGAACACGGTTCTCACTTTTAAACATACTTTGACATGTCCCAAACAGACGCTTCTCATTTCAGAGTAACAGATGTGCGTTTCTCACAAAAGCATTTCATGAAATTCATACACTTACAGAGAACGTGATTATCTTTCAAAGTAAAGCTTCTACAGAGAAAAGGAACACTGTTCTCACTTTTAACCATACTTTTACATATCCCAAAAGGACGCTTCTCATTTCAGAGTAACACATGTGCGTTTCTCACAAAAGCATTTCATGAAATACTTTTGCTTTCAAAGAACGTGATTATCTTTCAAAGTAAAGCTTCTACAGAGATAAGGAACACTGTTCTCACTTTTAACCATACTTTGACATATCCCAAACAGACGCTTCTCATTATCGAGTAATAGATTTGCGTTTCTCACAAAAGCATGTCATGAAATTCTTTTTCTTTCAAAGAACGTGATTATCTTTCAAAGTAAAGCTTCTACAGAGAAAAGAAACACTGTTCTCACTTTTAACCCTACTTTGACATATCCCAAACAGACGCTTCTCATTTCAGATGTGCGTTTCTCACAAAAGCATTTCATGAAATTCACTGACTTTCAAATGATCATGATTACCTTTCAAATTAAAGCTTCTACAGAGAAAAGGAACACTGTTCTCACTTTTAACCATACTTTGACATATCCCAAACAGACGCTTCTCATTTCAGAGTAACACATGTGCGTTTCTCACAAAAGCATTTCATGAAATTCTTTTGCTTTCAAAGAACGTGATTATCTTTCAAAGTAAAGCTTCTACAGAGAAAAGGAACACTGTTCTCACTTTTAACCATACTTTGACATATCCCTAACAAACGCTTCTTATTTCAAGGTAACAGATGTGTGTTTCTCAAAAAAGCATTCCATGAAATTCAATGACTTTCAAATGATCGTGATAACCTTTCAAAGTAAAGCAACTACAGAGAAAAGGAACAGTGTTCTCACTTTTAACCATACGTTGACATATCCCAAACAGACGCTTCACATTTCAGAGTAACACATGTGCATTTCTCACAAAAGCAGTTCATGAAATTCTTTTGCATTCAAAGAACGTGATTATGTTTCAAAGTAAAGCTTCTACAGAGAAAAGGAACACGGTTCTCACTTTTAACCATACTTTGACCTATTTCAAACAGACGCTTCTAATTTCAGAGTAACAAAAATGTGTTTCTCACAAAAGCATTTAATGAAATTCATACACTTTCAGAGAAAGTGATTATCTTTCAAAATAAAGCTTCTATAGAGAAAAGGAACACGTTTTTCACTTTTAAACATACTTTCACATATCCCAAACAGACGCTTCTCATTATCGAGTAATAGATGTGCGTTTCTCACAAAAGCATTTCATGAAATTCTTTTTCTTTCAAAGAACGTGATTATCTTTCAAAGTAAAGCTTCTACAGAGAAAAGGAACACTGTTCTCACTTTTAACCATACTTTTACATATCCCAAAAGGACGCTTCTCATTTCAGAGTAACACATGTGCGTTTCTCACAAAAGCATTTCATGAAATACTTTTGCTTTCAAAGAACGTGATTATCTTTCAAAGTAAAGCTTCTACAGAGATAAGGAACACTGTTCTCACTTTTAACCATACTTTGACATATCCCAAACAGACGCTTCTCATTATCGAGTAATAGATGTGCGTTTCTCACAAAAGCATGTCATGAAATTCTTTTGCTTTCAAAGAACGTGATTATCTTTCAAAGTAAAGCTTCTACAGAGAAAAGGAACACTGTTCTCACTTTTAAACATACTTTGATATATCCCTAACAGACGTTTCTCATTTCAGAGTAACACATGTGCATTTCTCACAAAAGCAGTTCATGAAATTCTTTTGCATTCAAAGAACGTGATTATGTTTCAAAGTAAAGCTTCTACAGAGAAAAGGAACACGGTTCTCACTTTTAACCATACTTTGACCTATTTCAAACAGACGCTTCTAATTTCAGAGTAACAAAAGTGTGTTTCTCACAAAAGCATTTAATGAAATTCATACACTTTCAGAGAAAGTGATTATCTTTCAAAATAAAGCTTCTATAGAGAAAAGGAACACGGTTCTCACTTTTAAACATACTTTGACATGTCCCAAACAGACGCTTCTCATTTCAGAGTAACAGATGTGCGTTTCTCACAAAAGCATTTCATGAAATTCATACACTTACAGAGAACGTGATTATCTTTCAAAGTAAAGCTTCTACAGAGAAAAGGAACACTGTTCTCACTTTTAACCATACTTTTACATATCCCAAAAGGACGCTTCTCATTTCAGAGTAACACATGTGCGTTTCTCACAAAAGCATTTCATGAAATACTTTTGCTTTCAAAGAACGTGATTATCTTTCAAAGTAAAGCTTCTACAGAGATAAGGAACACTGTTCTCACTTTTAACCATACTTTGACATATCCCAAACAGACGCTTCTCATTATCGAGTAATAGATGTGCGTTTCTCACAAAAGCATGTCATGAAATTCTTTTGCTTTCAAAGAACGTGATTATCTTTCAAAGTAAAGCTTCTACAGAGAAAAGGAACACTGTTCTCACTTTTAAACATACTTTGATATATCCCAAACAGACGTTTCTCATTTCAGAGTAACACATGTGCATTTCTCACAAAAGCAGTTCATGAAATTCTTTTGCATTCAAAGAACGTGATTATGTTTCAAAGTAAAGCTTCTACAGAGAAAAGGAACACGGTTCTCACTTTTAACCATACTTTGACCTATTTCAAACAGACGCTTCTAATTTCAGAGTAACAAAAGTGTGTTTCTCACAAAAGCATTTAATGAAATTCATACACTTTCAGAGAAAGTGATTATCTTTCAAAATAAAGCTTCTACAGAGAAAAGGAACACTGTTCTCACTTTTAACCATACTTTGATATATCCCAAACAGACGTTTCTCATTTCAGAATAACAGATGTGCGTTTCTCACAAAAGCATTTCATGAAATTCTTTTGCTTTCAAAGAACGTGATTATCTTTCAAAGTAAAGCTTCTACAGAGAATTGGAACACTGTTCTCACTTTTAACCATACTTTGACATATCCCAAACAGACGCTTCTCATTTCAGAGTAATAGATGTGCGTTTCTCACAAAAGCATGTCATGAAATACTTTTGCTTTCAAAGAACGTGATTATCTTTCAAAGTAAAGCTTCTACAAAGAAGTGGAACACTGTTCTCACTTTTATCCATACTTTGACATATCCCAAACAGACGCTTCTCATTTCAGAGTAATAGATGTGCGCTTCTCACAAAAGCATTTCATGAAATTCTTTTGCTTTCAAAGAACGTGATTATCTTTCAAAATAAAGATTCTACAGAAAAAAGGAACACTGTTCTCACTTTTACCCTTACTTTGACATATCCCAAACAGACGCTTATCCTTTGATAGTAACAGATTTGCATTTCTCAAAAAAGCATTTCATGAAATTCACTGACTTTCAAATCCTCGTCATTACCTTTCAAACTAAAGCTTCTACAGAGAAAAGGAACACTGTTCTCACTTTTAACCATACTTTGATACATCCCAAACCGACGCTTCTCATTTCAAAGTAACACATGTGCGTTTCTCACAAAAGCATTTCATGAAATTCATACAATTTCAGAGAACGTGATTATCTTTCAAAGTAAATCTTCTACAGAGAAAAGGAAAACGGTTCTCATTTTTAACCATACTTTTACATATCCCAAACAGACGCTTCTCATTTCGGAGTAACAGATGTGCGTTTCTTACAAAAGCATTTCATGAAATTCATACACTTTCAGAAAACGTGATTATCTTTCAAAGTAAATCTCCTACAGAGAAAAGGAAAACGGTTCTCAATTTTAACCATACTTTTACATATCCCAAACAGACGCTTCTCATTTCAGAGTAACAGACGTGCGTTTCTAACAAAAGCAATTCTTGAAATTCTTTTGCATTCAAAGAACGTGATTATGTTTCAAAGTAAAGCTTCTACAGAGAAAAGTAACACTGTTCTCTCTGTTAACCATACTTTTACATATCCCAAAAGGACGCTTCTCATTTCAGAGTAACACATGTGTGTTTCTCACAAAAGCATTTCATGAAATTCTTTTGCTTTCAAAGAACGTGATTATCTTTCAAAATAAAGCTTCAACAGAGAAAAGGAACACTGTTCTCACTTTTAACCATACTTTGACATATCCCAAACAGACGCTTCTCATTTCAGAGTAACACATGTGCGTTTGTCAAAAGAGCAATTCATGAAATTCAAACACTTTCCGAGAACTTGATTATCTTTCAAAGTAAAGCTTCTACAGAGAAAAGGAACACTGTTCTCACTTTTAACCATACTTTGACATATCCCAAACAGACGCTTCTCATTTCAGAGTAATAGATGTGCGTTTCTCACAAAAGCATGTCATGAAATTCTTTAGCTTTCAAAGAACGTGATTATCTTTCAATGTAAAGCTTCTACAGAGAAGTGGAACACTGTTCTCACTTTTACCCATACTTTGACATATGCCAAATAGACGCTTCTCATTTCATAGTAATAGATGTGCGTTTCTCACAAAAGCATTTCATGAAATTCGTTTGCTTTCAAAGAACGTGATTATCTTTCAAAATAAAGATTCTACAGATAAAATGAACACTGTTCTCACTTTTATCCTTACTTTGACATATCCCAAACAGACGCTTCTCATTTCAGAGTAACACATGTGCGTTTCTCACAAAAGCATTTCATGAAATTCTTTGCTTTCAAAGAACGTGATTATCTTTCAAAATAAAGATTGTACAGAAAAAAGGAACACTGTTCTCACTTTTAACCTTACTTTGACATATCCCAAACAGAAGCTTATCCTTTGAGAGTAACAGATTTGCATTTCTCAAAAAAGCATTTCATGAAATTCACTGACTTCCAATTCCTCGTCATTACCTTTCAAACCAAAGCTTCTACAGAGGAAAGGAACACTGTTCTCACTTTTAACCATACTTTGATATATCCCAAACCGACGCTTCTCATTTCAAAGTAACACATGTGCGTTTCTCACAAAAGCATTTCATGAAATTCATACACTTTCAGAGAACGTGATTATCTTTCAAAGTAAATATTCTACAGAGAAAAGGAAAACGGTTCTCACTTTTAACCATACTTTTACATATCCCAAACTGACGCTTCTCATTTCAGAGTAACAGATGTGCGTTTCTCACAAAAGCATTTCATGAAATTCATACACTTTCAGAGAACGTGATTATCTTTTAAGGTAAAGTTTCTACAGAGAAAAGGAACACTGTTCTCACTTTTAACCATACTATTACATATCCCAAAAGGACGCTTCTCATTTCAGAGTAACACATGTGCGTTTCTCACAAAAGCATTTCATGAAATTCTTTTTCTTTCAAAGAACGTGATTATCTTTCAAAGTAAAGCTTCTACAGAGAAAAGGAACACTGTTCTCACTTTTAACCATACTTTGACATACCCCAAACAGATTCTTCTCATTTCAGATGTGCGTTTCTCAAAAAAGCATTTCATGAAATTCACTGACTTTCAAATGATCATGATTACCTTTCAAATTAAAGTTTCTACAGAGAAAAGGAACACTGTTCTCACTTTTAACCATACTTTGACATATACCAAACAGACGCTTCACATTTCAGAGTAACACATGTGCGTTTCTCACAAAAGCATTTCATGAAATTCATACACATTCAGAGAACGTGATTATCTTTCAAAGTAAAGCTTCTACAGAGAAAAGGAACACTGTTCTCACTTTTAAACATACTTTGATATATCCCAAACAGACGCTTCTCATTTCAGAATAACACATGTGCGTTTCTCACAAAAGCATTTCATGAAATTCTTTTGCTTTCAAAGAACGTGATTATCTTTCAAAATAAAGCTTCTACAGAGAAAAGGAACACTGTTCTCACTTTTAACCATACTTTGACATATCCCAAACAGACGCTTCTCATTTCAGAGTAATAAATGTGCGTTTCTCACAAAAGCATTTCATGAAATTCTTTTGCTTTCAAAGAACATGATTATGTTACAAAGTAAAGCTTCTACAGAGAAGTGGAACACTGTTCTCACTTTTAACCATACTTTGATATATCCCAAACAGACGCTTCTCATTTCAGAGTAATAGATGTGCGTTTCTCACAAAAGCATTTCATGAAATTCGTTTGCTTTCAAAGAACGTGATTATCTTTCAAAATAAAGATTCTACAGATAAAAGGAACACTGTACTCAGTTTTAACCTTACTTTGACATATCCCAAACAGACGCTTCTCATTTCAGAGTAACACATGTGCGTTTCTCACAAAAGCATTTCATGAAATTCTTTTGCTTTCAGAGAACGTGATTATCTTTCAAAATAAAGATTCTACAGAAAAAAGGAACACTGTTCTCACTTTTAACCTTACTTTGACATATAACAAACAGACGCTTATCCTGTGAGAGTAACAGATTTGCATTTCTCAAAAAAGCATTTCATGAAATTCACTGACTTTCAAATCCTCGTCATTACGTTTCAAACTAAAGCTTCTACAGAGAAAAGGAACACTGTTCTCACTTTTAAACATTCTTTGATATATCCCAAACTGACGCTTCTCATTTCAGAGTAACACATGTGCGTTTCTCACAAAAGCATTTCATGAAATTCATACACTTTCAGAGAACATGTTTATCTTTCAAAGTAAATCTTCTACAGAGAAACGGAAAACGGTTTTCACTTTTAACCATACTTTTACATATCCCAAACAGATGCTTCTCATTTCAGAGTAACTGATGTGCGTTTCTCACAAAAGCATTTCAGGAAATTCATACACTTTCAGAGAACGTGATTATCTTTCAAAGTAAAGCCTCTACAGAGAAAAGGAACACTGTTCTCACTTTTAACCATACTTTTATATATCCCAAACTGACGTTTCTCATTTCAGATTACACATGTGCGTTTCTCAAAAAAGCATTTATTGAAATTCTTTTGCTTTCAAAGAACGGGATTTTCTTTCAAAATAAAGCTTCTACAGAGAAAAGGAACACTGTTCTCACTTTTAACCATACTTTGACATATCCCTAACAAACGCTTCTTTTTTCAGCGTAACAGATGTTCGTTTCTCATAAAAGCATTTCATGAAATTCAATGACTTTCAAATGATCGTGATTACCTTTCAAAATAAAGCTACTACAGAGAAAAGGAACAGTGTTCTCACTTTTAACCATACTTTGACATATCCCAAACAGACGCTTCACATTTCAGAGTAACACATGTGTGTTTCTCACAAAAGCATTTCATGAAATTCTTTTGCATTCAAAGAACGTGATTATGTTTCAAAGTAAAGTTTCTACAGAGAAAAGGAGCACTGTTCTCACTTTTAACCATAATTTGACACATTGCAAACAGACGCTTCTAATTTCAGAGTAACACATGTGTGTTTCTCAAAAAAGCATTTCATGAAATTCATACATTTTAAGAGAAAGTGATTATCTTTCAAAGTAAAGCTTCTATAGAGAAAAGGAACACGGTTCTCACTTTTAAACATACTTTGACATATCCCAAACAGACACTTCGCATTTCAGAGTAACAGATGTGCGTTCCTCACAAAAGCATATCATGAAATTCATACATTTTCAGAGAACGTGATTATCTTTCAAAGTAAAGCTTCTACAGAGAAAAGGAACACTGTTCTCACTTTTAATCATACTTTTACATATCACAAAAGGACGCTTCTCATTTCAGAGTAACACATGTGCGTTTCTCACAAAAGCATTTCATGAAATTCTTTTTCTTTCAAAGAACATGATTATCTTTCAAAGTAAAGCTTCTACAGAGAAAAGGAACACTGTTCTCACTTTTAACCATACTTTGACATATCCCAAACAGACGCTTCTCATTTCAGAGTAACACATGTGTGTTTCTCAAAAAAGCATTTCATGAAATTCACTGACTTTCAAATCCTCGTCATTACCTTTCAAACTAAAGCTTCTACAGAGAAAAGTAACACTGTTCTCACTTTTAACCATACTTTGATATATCCCAAACTGACGCTTCTCATTTCAGAGTAACACATGTGCGTTTCTCACAAAAGCATTTCATGAAATTCATACACTTTCAGAGAACGTGATTATCTTTCAAAGTAAAGCTTCTACAGAGAAAAGGAACACTGTTCTCACTTTTAACCATACGTTTACATATCCCAAAAGAACGCTTCTCATTTCAGAGTAACACATGTGCGTTTCTCACAAAAGCATTTCATGAAATTCTTTTGCTTTCAAAGAACGTGATTATCTTTCAAAGTAAAGCTTCTACAGAGAAGAGGAACACTGTTCTCACTTTTAACCATACTTTGATATATCCCAAACAGACGCTTCTCATTTCAGAGTAACTGATGTGCGTTTCTCACAAAAGCATTTCATGAAATTCACTGACTTTCAAATGATCATGATTACCTTTCAAATTAAAGCTTCTACAGAGAAAAGGAGCACTGTTCTCACTTTTATCCATACTTTTATATATCACAAACTGACGTTTCTCATTTCAGAGTAACACATGTGCGTTTCTCAAAAAAGCATTTCATGAAATTCTTTTGCTTTCAAAGAACGTGATTATCTTTCAAAGTAAAGCTTCTACAGAGAAAAGGAACACTGTTCTCACTTTTAACCATACTTTGACATATCCCTAACAAACGCTTCTAATTTCAGAGTAACAGATGTGCGTTTCTCAAAAAAGTATTTCATGAAATTCAATGACTTTCAAATGATCGTGATTACCTTTCAAAGTAAAGCTACTACAGAGAAAAGGAACAGTGTTCTCACTTTTAACCATACTTTGACATATCCCAAACAGACGCTTCACATTTCAGAGTAACACATGTGTGTTTCTCACAAAAGCATTTCATGAAATTCATACACTTTCAGAGAACGTGATTATCTTTCAAAATAAAGCTTCAATAGAGAAAAGGAACACTGTTCTCACTTTTAACCATACTTTGACATATCCCAAACAGACGCTTCTCATTTCAGAGTAATAGATGTGCGTTTCTCACAAAAGCATTTCATGAAATTCTTTTGCTTTCAAGAACGTGATTATCTTTCAAATTAAAGCTTCTACATAGAAAAGGACCACTGTTCTCACTTTTAACCATACTTTGACATATCCCTAACAAACGCTTGTTATTTCAGAGTAACAGATGTGATTATCTCATTTCAGAGTAACAGATGTGATTATCAAAGAACGTGATTATCTTTCAAAGTTAATCTTCTACAGAGAAAAGGAACACTGTTCTCACTTTTAAACATACTTTGATATATCCCAAACAGACGCTTATCCTTTGAGAGTAACAGATTTGCATTTCTCAATAAAGCATTTCATGAAATTCACTGACTTTCAAAAACTCGTCATTACCTTTCAAACTAAAGCTTCTACAGAGAAAAGGAACACTGTTCTCACTTTTAACCATACTTTGACATATCCCAAACAGACGCTTCTCATTTCAGAGTAACTGATGTGCGTTTCTCACAAAAGCATTTCAGGAAATTCATACACTTTCAGAGAACGTGATTATGTTTCAAAGCAAAGCTTCTACAGAGAAAAGGATCACTGTTCTCACTTTAAACCATACTTTTACATATCCCAAAAGGACGCTTCTCATTTCAGAGTAACAAATGTGCGTTTCTCACAAAAGCATTTCATGAAATTCTTTGCTTTTAAAGAACGTGATTATCTTTCAAAGTAAAGCTTCTACAGAGAAGAGGAACACTGTTCTCACTTTTAACCATATTTTGACATATCCCAAACAGACGCTTCTCATTTCAGAGTAACACATGTGCGTTTCTCAAAAAAGCATTTCATGAAATTCACTGACTTTCAAATCCTCATCATTACTTTTCAAACTAAAGCTTCTACAGAGAAAAGGAACACTGTTCTCACTTTTAACCATACTTTGATATATCCCAAACTGACGCTTCTCATTTCAGAGTAACACATGTGCGTTTCTCACAAAAGCATTTCATGAAATTCATACACTTTACGAGAACGTGATTATCTTTCAAAGTAAATCTTCTACAGAGAAAAGGAAAACGGTTCTCACTTTTAACCATACTTTGACATATACCAAACAGACGCTTCACATTTCAGAGTAACTGATGTGCGTTTCTCACAAAAGCATTTCAGGAAATTCATACACTTTCAGAGAACGTAATTATCTTTCAAAGTAAAGCTTCTACAGAGAAAAGGAACACTGTTCTCACTTTTAACCATACTTTTACATATCCCAAAAGGACGCTTCTCATTTCAGAGTAACACATGTGCGTTTCTCACAAAAGCATTTCATGAAATTCTTTTGCTTTCAAAGAACGTGATTATCTTTCAAAGTAAAGCTTCTACAGAGAAAAGGAACACTGTTCTCACTTTTAACCATACTTTGATATATCCCACACAGACGCTTCTCATTTCAGAGTAACTGATGTGCGTTTCTCACAAAAGCATTTCATGAAATTCACTGACTTTCAAATGATCATGATTACCTTTCAAATTAAAGCTTCTACAGAGAAAAGGAAAACTGTTCTCACTTTTAACCATATTTTATATATCCCAAACTGACGTTTCTTATTTCAGAGTAACACATGTGCGTTTCTCAAAAAAGCATTTCATGAAATACTTTTGCTTTCAAAGAACGTGATTATCTTTCAAAGTAAAGCTTCTACAGAGAAAAGGAACACTGTTCTCACTTTTAACCATACTTTGACATATCCCTAACAAACGCTTCTTATTTCAGAGTAACAGATGTGCGTTTCTCAAAAAATCATTTCATGAAATTCAATGCCTTTCAAATGATCGTGATTACCTTTCAAAGTAAAGCTACTACAGAGAAAAGGAACAGTGTTCTCACTTTAAACCATACTTTGACATATCCCAAACAGACGCTTCTCATTTCAGAGTAACACATGTGCGTTTCTCACAAAAGCATTTCATGAAATACTTTTGCTTTCAAAGAACGTGATTATCTTTCAAAGTAAAGCTTCTACAGAGAAAAGGAACACTGTTCTCACTTTTAACCATACTTTGACATATCGCAAACAGACGCTTCTCATTTCAGAGTAACTGATGTGCGTTTCTCACAAAAGCATTTCATGTAATTCACTGACTTTCAAATGATCATGATTACCTTTCAAATTAAAGCTTCTACAGAGAAAAGGAACACTGTTCTCACTTTTAACCATACTTTGACATATCCCAAACAGACGCTTCACATTTCAGAGTAACACATGTGCGTTTCTCACAAACGCATTTCATGAAATTCTTTTGCATTCAAAGAACGTGATTATGTTTCAAAGTAAAGTTTCTACAGAGAAACGGAGCACTGTTCTCACTTTTAACCATACTTTGATACATTTCAAACACACGCTTCTAATTTCAGAGTAACACATGTGTGTTTCTCACAAAAGCATTTCACGAAATTCATACACTTTCAGAGAAAGTGATTATCTTTCAAAGTAAAGCTTCTATAGAGAAAAGGAACACGGTTCTCACTTTTAAACATACTTTGACATATCCCAAAAAGACACTTCACATTTCAGAGTAACAGATGTGCGTTTCTCACAAAAGCATTTCATGAAATTCTTTTTCTTTCAAAGAACGTGATAATCTTTCAAAGTAAAGCTTCTACAGAGAAAAGGAACACTGTTCTCACTTTTAACCATACTTTGACATATCCCAAACAGACGCTTCTCATTTCAGAGAAACACATGTGCGTTTCTCACAAAAGCATTTCATGAAATTCTTTGCTTTCAAAGAACGTGATTATCTTTCAAAGTAAAGCTTCTACAGAGAAAAGGAACACTGTTCACACTTTTAACCATACTTTGACATATCCCAAACAGACGCTTCTCATTTCAGAGTAACACATGTGCGTTTCTCAAAAAAGCATTTCATGAAATTCACTGACTTTCAAATCCTCGTCTTTACCTTTCAAAGTAAAGCTTCTACAGAGAAAAGGAACACTGTTCTCACTTTTAACCATACTTTGATATATCGCAAACTGACGCTTCTCATTTCAGAGTAACACATGTGCGTATCTCACAAAAGCATTTCATGAAATTCATACACTTTCAGAGAACGTGATTGCCTTTCAAAGTAAATCTTCTACAGAGAAAAGGAAAACAGTTCTCACTTTTAACCATACTTTTACATATCCCAAACAGACGCTTCTCATTTCAGAGTAACAGATGTGCGTTTCTCACAAAAGCATTTCATGAAATTCTTTTGCTTACAAAGAACGTGATTATCTTTCAAAATAAAGCTTCAACAGAGAAAAGGAACACTGTTCTCACTTTTAACCATACTTTGACATATCCCAAACAGACGCTTCTCATTTCAGATGTGCGTTTCTCACAAAAGCATTTCATGAAATTCACTGACTTTCAAATGATCATGATTACCTTTCAAATTAAAGCTTCTACAGAGAAAAGGAACACTGTTCTCACTTTTAACCATACTTTGACATATCCCAAACAGACGCTTCTCATTTCAGAGTAACACATGTGCGTTTCTCACAAAAGCATTTCATGAAATTCTTTGCTTTCAAAGAACGTGATTATCTTTCAAAATAAAGCTTCTACAGAGAAAATGAACACTGTTCTCACTTTTAACCATACTTTGACATATCCCAAACAGACGCTTCTCATTTCAGAGTAACACATGTGCGTTTCTAAATAAAGCATTTCTTGAAATTCACTGACTTTCAAATCCTCGTCATTACCTTTC
Organism: Microtus agrestis; assembly: GCA_902806775.1. NCBI lineage: Eukaryota > Metazoa > Chordata > Mammalia > Rodentia > Cricetidae > Microtus > Microtus agrestis. The sequence continues at coordinate 39,208 of CADCXT010003578.1, forward strand.
AAACTAAAGCTTCTACAGAGAAAAGGAACACTGTTCTCACTTTTAACCATACTTTGATATATCCCAAACTGACGCTTCTCATTTCAGAGTAACACATGTGCGTTTCTGACAAAAGCATTTCATGAAATTCATACACTTTCAGAGAACGTGATTATCTTTCAAAGTAAATCTTCTACAGAGAAAAGGAAAACGGTTCTCACTTTTAACCATACTTTTACATATTCCAAACAGACGCTTCTCATTTCAGAGTAACTGATGTGCGTTTCTCACAAAAGCATTTCAGGAAATTCATACACTTTCAGAGAACGTGATTATGTTTCAAAGTAAAGCTTCTACAGAGAAAAGGAACACTGTTCTCACTTTTAACCATACTTTGACATATCCCAAACAGATGCTTCTCATTTCAGACTAATAGATGTGCGTTTCTCACAAAAGCATTTCATGAAATTCGTTTGCTTTCAAAGAACGTGTTTATCTTTCAAAATAAAGATTCTACAGATAAAAGGAACACTGTTCTCACTTTTAACCTTACTTTGACATATCCCAAACAGACGCTTCTCATTTCAGAGTAACACATGTGCGTTTCTCACAAAAGCATTTCATGGAATTCTTTTGCTTTCAAAGAACGTGATTATCTTTCAAAATAAAGATTCTACAGAAAAAAGGAACACTGTTCTCACTTTTAGCCTTACTTTGACATATCCCAAACAGACGCTTATCCTTTGAGAGTAACAGATTTGCATTTCTCAAAAAAGCATTTCATGAAATTCACTGAATTTCAAATCCTCGTCATTACCTTTCAAACTAAAGCTTCTACAGAGAAAAGGAACACTGTTCTCACTTTTAACCATACTTTGACATACCCCAACCAGACGCTTCTCATTTCAGAGTAACTGATGTGCGTTTCTCACAAAAGCATTTCAGGAAATTCATACACTTTCAGAGAACGTGATTATGTTTCAAAGCAAAGCTTCTACAGAGAAAAGGATCACTGTTCTCACTTAAAACCATACTTTTACATATACCAAAAGGACGCTTCTCATTTCAGAGTAACACATGTGTTTTTCTCACAAAAGCATTTCATGAAATTCTTTTTCTTTCAAAGAACGTGATTATCTTTCAAAGTAAAGCTTCTACAGAGAAAAGGAACACTGTTCTCACTTTTAACCATACTTTGACATATCCCAAACAGACGCTTCTCTTTTCAGAGTAACTGATGTGCGTTTCTCACAAAAGCATTTCATGAAATTTACTGACTTTCAAATGATCATGATTACCTTTCAAATTAAAGCTTCTACAGAGAAAAGGAACACTGTTCTCACTTTTAACCATACTTTGACATATCCCAAACAGACGCTTCTCATTTCAGAATAACAGACGTGCGTTTCTCACAAAAGCATTTCATGAAATTCTTTTGCTTTCAAAGAACGTGATTATCTTTCAAAATAAAGCTTCAACAGAGAAAAGGAACACTGTTCTCACTTTTAACCATACTTTGACATATCCCACACAGACGCTTCTCATTTCAGAGTAATAGATGTGCGTTTCTCACAAAAGCATTTCATGAAATTCTTTTGCTTTCAAAGAACGTGATTATCTTTCAAATTAAAGCTTCTACAAAGAAAAGGACCACTGTTCTCACTTTTAACCATACTTTGACATATCCCTAAAAACGCTTCTTATTTCAGAGTAACAGATGTGCATTTCTCAAAAAAGCATTTCATGAAATTCATACACATTCAGAGAACGTGATTATCTTTCAAAGTAAAGCTACTACAGAGAAAAGGAACAGTGTTCTCACTTTTAACAATACTTTGCCATATCCCAAACAGACGCTTCTCATTTCAGAGTAACACATGTGCGTTTCTCACAAAAGCATTTCATGAAATTTATACACTTTCAAAGAACGTGATTATCTTTCAAAGTAAAGCTTCTACAGAGAAAAGGAAAACGGTTCTCACTTTTAACCATACTTTGACATATCCCAAACAGACGCTTCACATTTCAGAGTAACACATGTGCGTTTCTCACAAAAGCATTTCATGAAATTCTTTTGCATTCAAACAACGTGATTATGTTTCAAAGTAAAGCTTCTGCAGAGAAAAGGAACACTGTTCTCACTTTTAACCATACTTTGACATATTTCAAACAGACGCTTCTAATTTCAGAGTAACACATGTGTGTTTCTCACAAAAGCATTTCATGAAATTCATACACTTTCAGAGAAAGTGATTATCTTTCAAAATAAAGCTTCTATAGACTAAAGGAACACGGTTCTCACTTTTAAAAATACTTTGACATATCCCAAACAGACACTTCTCATTTCAGAGTAACAGATGTGCGTTTCTCACAAAAGCATTTCATGAAATTCTTTTGCTTTCAAAGAACGTGATTATCTTTCATAGTAAAGCTTCTACAGAGAAAAGGAACACTGTTCTCACTTTTAACCATACTTTGACATAACCCTAACAAACGCTTCTTATTTCAGAGTAACAGATGTGCGTTTCTCAAAAAAGCATTTCATGAAATTCAATGACTTTCAAATGATCGTGATTACCTTTCAAAGTAAAGCTACTACAGAGAAAAGGAACAGTGTTCTCACTTTTAACCATATTTTGACATATCCCAAACTTACGTTTCTTATTTCAGAGTAACACATGTGCGTTTCTCACAAAAGCATTTCATGAAATTCTTTTGCATTCAAAGAACGTGATTATGTTTCAAATAAAGCTTCTACAGAGAAAAGGAACACTGTTCTCACTTTTATCCATACTTTGACATATTTCAAACAGACGCTTCTAATTTCAGAGTAACACATGTGTGTTTCTCACAAGAGCATTTCATGAATTCATACACTTTCAGAGAAAGTGATTATCTTTCAAAATAAAGCTTCTATAGAGAAAAGGAACACGGTTCTCACTTTTAAACATACTTTGACATATGCCAAGCAGATGCTTCTCATTTCAGAGTAACACATGTGCGTTTCTCAAAAAAGCATTTCATGAAATTCATACACTTTCAGAGAACGTTATTATCTTTCAAAATATAGCTTCTACAGAGAAAAGGAACACTGTTCTCACTTTTAACCATACTTTGATATATCCCAAACAGACGCATCTCATTTCAGAGTAACACATGTGCGTTTCTCACAAAAGCATTTCATGAAATTCTTTTGCTTTCAAAGAACGTGATTATCTTTCAAAGTGAAGCTTCTACAGAGAAAAAGAACACTGTTCTCACTTTTAACCATACTTTGACATATCCCTAACAAACGCTTCTTTTTTCAGAGTAACAGATGTGCGTTTCTCAAAAAAGCATTTCATGAAATTCAATGACTTTCAAATGATCGTGATTACCTTTCAAAGTAAAGCTACTACAGAGAAAAGGAACAGTGTTCTCACTTTTAACCATACTTTGACATATCCCAAACAGACGCTTCACATTTCAGAGTAACACATGTGCGTTTCTCACAAAAGCATTTCATGAAATTCTTTTGCATTCAAAGAACGTGACTATGTTTCAAAGTAAAGCTTCTACAGAGAAAAGGAACACTGTTCTCACTTTTAAACCTACTTTGACATATTTCAAACAGACGCTTCTAATTTCAGAGTAACACATGTGTGTTTCACACAAAAGCATTTCATGATATGTATACACATTCAGAGAAAGGATTATCTTTCAAAATAAAGCTTCTATAGAGAAAAGGAACATGGTTCTCACTTTTAAACATACTTTGACATATCCCAAACACACGCTTCTCATTTCAGAGTAACAGATGTGCGTTTCTCACAAAAGCATTTCATGAAATTCATACACTTTCAGAGAACGTGATTATCTTTCAAAGTTAAGCTTCTACAGAGAAAAGGAACACTGTTCTCACTTTTAAACATACTTTGATATATCCCAAACAGACGCTTCTCATCTCAGAATAACAGATGTGCATTTCTCACAAAAGCATTTCTTGAAATTCTTTTGCTTTCAAAAGAACGTGATTATCTTTCAAAGTAAAGTTTCTACAGAGAAAAGGAGCACTGTTCTCACTTTTAACCATACTTTGACACATTTCAAACAGACGCTTCTAATTTCAGAGTAACACATGTGTGTTTCTCACAAAAGCATTTCATGAAATTCATACACTTTCAGAGAAAGTGATTATCTTTCAAAGTAAAGCTTCTATAGAGAAAAGGAACACGGTTCTCACTTTTAAACATACTTTGACATATCCCAAACAGAGACTTCACATTTCAGAGTAACAGATGTGCGTTTCTCACAAAAGCATTTCATGAAATTCTTTTTCTTTCAAAGAACGTGATTATCTTTCAAAGTAAAGCTTCTACAGAGAAAAGGAACACGGTTCTCACTTTTAACCATACTTTGACATATCCCAAACAGACGCTTCTCATTTCAGAGTAACACATGTGCGTTTCTCACTAAAGCATTTCATGAAACTCTTTGCTTTCAAAGAACGTGATTATCTTTCAAAGTAAAGCTTCTACAGAGAAAAGGAACACTGTTCTCACTTTTATCCATACTTTGACATATTTCAAACAGACGCTTCTAATTTCAGAGTAACACATGTGTGTTTCTCACAAAAGCATTTCATGAAATTCATACACTTTCAGAGAAAGTGATTATCTTTCAAAATAAAGCTTCTATAGAGAAAAGGAACACGGTTCTCACTTTTAAACATACTTTGACATATCCCAAGCAGACGCTTCTCATTTCAGAGTAACACATGTGCGTTTCTCACAAAAGCATGTCTTGAAATTCATACACTTTCAGAGAACGTGATTATCTTTCAAAATATAGCTTCTACAGAGAAAAGGAACACTGTTCTCACTTTTAACCATACTTTGATATATCCCAAACAGACGCTTCTCATTTCAGAATAACAGACTGTGCGTTTCTCACAAAAGCATTTCATGAAATTCTTTTGCTTTCAAAGAACGTGATTACCTTTCAAAGTAAAGCTATTACAGAGAAAAGGAACAGTGTTCTCACTTTTAACCATACTTTGCCATATCCCAAACAGACGCTTCTCATTTCAGAGTAACACATGTGCGTTTCTCACAAAAGCATTTCATGAAATTTATACACTTTCAAAGAACGTGATTATCTTTCAAAGTAAAGCTTCTACAGAGAAAAGGAAAACGGTTCTCACTTTTAACCATACTTTGACATATCCCAAACAGACGCTTCACATTTCAGAGTAACACATGTGCGTTTCTCACAAAAGCATTTCATGAAATTCTTTTGCATTCAAACAACGTGATTATGTTTCAAAGTAAAGCTTCTGCAGAGAAAAGGAACACTGTTCTCACTTTTAACCATACTTTGACATATTTCAAACAGACGCTTCTCATTTCAGAGTAATACATGTGCGTTTCTCACAAAAGCATTTCATGAAATTTATACACTTTCAAAGAACGTGATTATCTTTCAAAGTAAAGCTTCTACAGAGAAAAGGAAAACGGTTCTCACTTTTAACCATACTTTGACATATCCCAAACAGACGCTTCACATTTCAGAGTAACACATGTGCGTTTCTCACAAAAGCATTTCATGAAATTCTTTTGCATTCAAACAACGTGATTATGTTTCAAAGTAAAGCTTCTGCAGAGAAAAGGAACACTGTTCTCACTTTTAACCATACTTTGACATATTTCAAACAGACGCTTCTAATTTCAGAGTAACACATGTGTGTTTCTCACAAAAGCATTTCATGAAATTCATACACTTTCAGAGAAAGTGATTATCTTTCAAAATAAAGCTTCTATAGACTAAAGGAACACGGTTCTCACTTTTAAAAATACTTTGACATATCCCAAACAGACACTTCTCATTTCAGAGTAACAGATGTGCGTTTCTCACAAAAGCATTTCATGAAATTCTTTTGCTTTCAAAGAACGTGATTATCTTTCATAGTAAAGCTTCTACAGAGAAAAGGAACACTGTTCTCACTTTTAACCGTACTTTGACATAACCCTAACAAACGCTGCTTATTTCAGAGTAACAGATGTGCGTTTCTCAAAAAAGCATTTCATGAAATTCAATGACTTTCAAATGATCGTGATTACCTTTCAAAGTAAAGCTACTACAGAGAAAAGGAACAGTGTTCTCACTTTTAACCATACTTTGCCATATCCCAAACAGACGCTTCTCATTTCAGAGTAACACATGTGCGTTTCTCACAAAAGCATTTCATGAAATTTATACACTTTCAAAGAACGTGATTATCTTTCAAAGTAAAGCTTCTACAGAGAAAAGGAAAACGGTTCTCACTTTTAACCATACTTTGACATATCCCAAACAGACGCTTCACATTTCAGAGTAACACATGTGCGTTTCTCACAAAAGCATTTCATGAAATTCTTTTGCATTCAAACAACGTGATTATGTTTCAAAATAAAGCTTCTGCAGAGAAAAGGAACACTGTTCTCACTTTTAACCATACTTTGACATATTTCAAACAGACGCTTCTCATTTCAGAGTAACACATGTGTGTTTCTCAAAAAAGCATTTCATGAAATTCAATGACTTTCAAATGATCGTGATTACCTTTCAAAGTAAAGCTACTACAGAGAAAAGGAACAGTGTTCTCACTTTTAACCATACTTTGACATATTTCAAACAGACGCTTCTAATTTCAGAGTAACACATGTGTGTTTCTCACAAGAGCATTTCATGAATTCATACACTTTCAGAGAAAGTGATAATCTTTCAAAATAAAGCTTCTATAGAGAAAAGGAACACGGTTCTCACTTTTAAATATACTTTGACATATGCCAAGCAGATGCTTCTCATTTCAGAGTAACACATGTGCGTTTCTCAAAAAAGCATTTCATGAAATTCATACACTTTCAGAGAACGTGATTATCTTTCAAAATATAGCTTCTACAGAGAAAAGGAACACTGTTCTCACTTTTAACCATACTTTGATATATCCCAAACAGACGCATCTCATTTCAGAGTAACACATGTGCGTTTCTCACAAAAGCATTTCATGAAATTCTTTTGCTTTCAAAGAACGTGATTATCTTTCAAAGTGAAGCTTCTACAGAGAAAAAGAACACTGTTCTCACTTTTAACCATACTTTGACATATCCCTAACAAACGCTTCTTTTTTCAGAGTAACAGATGTGCGTTTCTCAAAAAAGCATTTCATGAAATTCAATGACTTTCAAATGATCGTGATTACCTTTCAAAGTAAAGCTACTACAGAGAAAAGGAACAGTGTTCTCACTTTTAACCATACTTTGCCATATCCCAAACAGACGCTTCTCATTTCAGAGTAACACATGTGCGTTTCTCACAAAAGCATTTCATGAAATTCTTTTGCATTCAAACAACGTGATTATGTTTCAAAGTAAAGCTTCTGCAGAGAAAAGGAACACTGTTCTCACTTTTAACCATACTTTGACATATTTCAAACAGACGCTTCTAATTTCAGAGTAACACATGTGTGTTTCTCACAAAAGCATTTCATGAAATTCATACACTTTCAGAGAAAGTGATTATCTTTCAAAATAAAGCTTCTATAGACTAAAGGAACACGGTTCTCACTTTTAAAAATACTTTGACATATCCCAAACAGACACTTCTCATTTCAGAGTAACAGATGTGCGTTTCTCACAAAAGCATTTCATGAAATTCTTTTGCTTTCAAAGAACGTGATTATCTTTCATAGTAAAGCTTCTACAGAGAAAAGGAACACTGTTCTCACTTTTAAACATACTTTGACATAACCCTAACAAACGCTTCTTATTTCAGAGTAACAGATGTGCGTTTCTCCAAAAGCATTTCATGAAATTCAATGACTTTCAAATGATCGTGATTACCTTTCAAAGTAAAGCTACTACAGAGAAAAGGAACAGTGTTCTCACTTTTAACCATATTTTGACATATCCCAAACTTACGTTTCTTATTTCAGAGTAACACATGTGCGTTTCTCACAAAAGCATTTCATGAAATTCTTTTGCATTCAAAGAACGTGATTATGTTTCAAATAAAGCTTCTACAGAGAAAAGGAACACTGTTCTCACTTTTCTCCATACTTTGACATATTTCAAACAGACGCTTCTAATTTCAGAGTAACACATGTGTGTTTCTCACAAGAGCATTTCATGAATTCATACACTTTCAGAGAAAGTGATTATCTTTCAAAATTAAGCTTCTATAGAGAAAAGGAACACGGTTCTCACTTTTAAACATACTTTGACATATGCCAAGCAGATGCTTCTCATTTCAGAGTAACACATGTGCGTTTCTCACAAAAGCATTTCATGAAATTCATACACTTTCAGAGAACGTGATTATCTTTCAAAATATAGCTTCTACAGAGAAAAGGAACACTGTTCTCACTTTTAACCATACTTTGATATATCCCAAACAGACGCATCTCATTTCAGAGTAACACATGTGCGTTTCTCACAAAAGCATTTCATGAAATTCTTTTGCTTTCAAAGAACGTGATTATCTTTCAAAGTGAAGCTTCTACACAGAAAAAGAACACTGTTCTCACTTTTAACCATACTTTGACATATCCCTAACAAACGCTTCTTTTTTCAGAGTAACAGATGTGCGTTTCTCAAAAAAGCATTTCATGAAATTCAATGACTTTCAAATGATCGTGATTACCTTTCAAAGTAAAGCTACTACAGAGAAAAGGAACAGTGTTCTCACTTTTAACCATACTTTGCCATATCCCAAACAGACGCTTCTCATTTCAGAGTAACACATGTGCGTTTCTCACAAAAGCATTTCATGAAATTTATACACTTTCAAAGAACGTGATTATCTTTCTAAGTAAAGCTTCTACAGAGAAAAGGAAAACGGTTCTCACTTTTAACCATACTTTGACATATCCCAAACAGACGCTTCACATTTCAGAGTAACACATGTGCGTTTCTCACAAAAGCATTTCATGAAATTCTTTTGCATTCAAACAACGTGATTATGTTTCAAAGTAAAGCTTCTGCAGAGAAAAGGAACACTGTTCTCACTTTTAACCATACTTTGACATATTTCAAACAGACGCTTTTCATTTCAGAGTAACACATGTGCGTTTCTCACAAAAGCATTTCATAAAATTTATACACTTTCAAAGAACGTGATTATCTTTCAAAGTAAAGCTTCTACAGAGAAAAGGAAAACGGTTCTCACTTTTAACCATACTTTGACATATCCCAAACAGACGCTTCACATTTCAGAGTAACACATGTGCGTTTCTCACAAAAGCATTTCATGAAATTCTTTTGCATTCAAACAACGTGATTATGTTTCAAAGTAAAGCTTCTGCAGAGAAAAGGAACACTGTTCTCACTTTTAACCATACTTTGACATATTTCAAACAGACGCTTCTAATTTCAGAGTAACACATGTGTGTTTCTCACAAAAGCATTTCATGAAATTCATACACTTTCAGAGAAAGTGATTATCTTTCAAAATAAAGCTTCTATAGACTAAAGGAACACGGTTCTCACTTTTAAAAATACTTTGACATATCCCAAACAGACACTTCTCATTTCAGAGTAACAGATGTGCGTTTCTCACAAAAGCATTTCATGAAATTCTTTTGCTTTCAAAGAACGTGATTATCTTTCATAGTAAAGCTTCTACAGAGAAAAGGAACACTGTTCTCACTTTTAAACATACTTTGACATAACCCTAACAAACGCTTCTTATTTCAGAGTAACAGATGTGCGTTTCTCCAAAAAGCATTTCATGAAATTCAATGACTTTCAAATGATCGTGATTACCTTTCAAAGTAAAGCTACTACAGAGAAAAGGAACAGTGTTCTCACTTTTAACCATATTTTGACATATCCCAAACTTACGTTTCTTATTTCAGAGTAACACATGTGCGTTTCTCACAAAAGCATTTCATGAAATTCTTTTGCATTCAAAGAACGTGATTATGTTTCAAATAAAGCTTCTACAGAGAAAAGGAACACTGTTCTCACTTTTCTCCATACTTTGACATATTTCAAACAGACGCTTCTAATTTCAGAGTAACACATGTGTGTTTCTCACAAGAGCATTTCATGAATTCATACACTTTCAGAGAAAGTGATTATCTTTCAAAATAAAGCTTCTATAGAGAAAAGGAACACGGTTCTCACTTTTAAACATACTTTGACATATGCCAAGCAGATGCTTCTCATTTCAGAGTAACACATGTGCGTTTCTCACAAAAGCATTTCATGAAATTCATACACTTTCAGAGAACGTGATTATCTTTCAAAATATAGCTTCTACAGAGAAAAGGAACACTGTTCTCACTTTTAACCATACTTTGATATATCCCAAACAGACGCATCTCATTTCAGAGTAACACATGTGCGTTTCTCACAAAAGCATTTCATGAAATTCTTTTGCTTTCAAAGAACGTGATTATCTTTCAAAGTGAAGCTTCTACAGAGAAAAAGAACACTGTTCTCACTTTTAACCATACTTTGACATATCCCTAACAAACTCTTCTTTTTCAGAGTAACAGATGTGCGTTTCTCAAAAAAGCATTTCATGAAATTCAATGACTTTCAAATGATCGTGATTACCTTTCAAAGTAAAGCTACTACAGAGAAAAGGAACAGTGTTCTCACTTTTAACCATACTTTGACATATCCCAAACAGACGCTTCACATTTCAGAGTAACACATGTGCGTTTCTCACAAAAGCATTTCATGAAATTCTTTTGCATTCAAAGAACGTGATTATGTTTCAAAGTAAAGCTTCTACAGAGAAAAGGAACACTGTTCTCACTTTTAAACCTACTTTGACATATTTCAAACAGACGCTTCTAATTTCAGAGTAAGACATGTGTGTTTCACACAAAAGCATTTCATGATATGTATACACATTCAGAGAAAGGATTATCTTTCAAAATAAAGCTTCTATAGAGAAAAGGAACATGGTTCTCACTTTTAAACATACTTTGACATATCCCAAACACACGCTTCTCATTTCAGAGTAACAGATGTGCGTTTCTCACAAAAGCATTTCATGAAATTCATACACTTTCAGAGAACGTGATTATCTTTCAAAGTTAAGCTTCTACAGAGAAAAGGAACACTGTTCTCACTTTTAAACATACTTTGATATATCCCAAACAGACGCTTCTCATCTCAGAATAACAGATGTGTATTTCTCACAAAAGCATTTCTTGAAATTCTTTTGCTTTAAAAGAACGTGATTATCTTTCAAAGTAAAGTTTCTACAGAGAAAAGGAGCACTGTTCTCACTTTTAACCATTCTTTGACACATTTCAAACAGACGCTTCTAATTTCAGAGTAACACATGTGTGTTTCTCACAAAAGCATTTCATGAAATTCATACACTTTCAGAGAAAGTGATTATCTTTCAAAGTAAAGCTTCTATAGAGAAAAGGAACACGGTTCTCACTTTTAAACATACTTAGACATATCCCAAACAGACACTTCACATTTCAGAGTAACACATGTGCGTTTCTCACAAAAGCATTTCATGAAATTCTTTTTCTTTCAAAGAACGTGATTATCTTTCAAAGTAAAGCTTCTACAGAGAAAAGGAACACTGTTCTCACTTTTAACCATACTTTGACATATCCCAAACAGACGCTTCTCATTTCAGATAACACATGTGCGTTTCTCACTAAAGCATTTCATGAAACTCTTTGCTTTCAAAGAACGTGATTATCTTTCAAAGTAAAGCTTCTACAGAGAAAAGGAACACTGTTCTCACTTTTATCCATACTTTGACATATTTCAAACAGACGCTTCTAATTTCAGAGTAACACATGTGTGTTTCTCACAAAAGCATTTCATGAAATTCATACACTTTCAGAGAAAGTGATTATCTTTCAAAATAAAGCTTCTATAGAGAAAAGGAACACGGTTCTCACTTTTAAACATACTTTGACATATCCCAAGCAGACGCTTCTCATTTCAGAGTAACACATGTGCGTTTCTCACAAAAGCATTTCATGAAATTCATACACTTTCAGAGAACGTGATTATCTTTCAAAATATAGCTTCTACAGAGAAAAGGAACACTGTTCTCACTTTTAACCATACTTTGACATATCCCACACAGACGCTTCTCATTTCAGAGTAATAGATGTGCGTTTCTCACAAAAGCATTTCATGAAATTCTTTTGCTTTCAAAGAACGTGATTATCTTTCAAATTAAAGCTTCTACAGAGAAAAGGAACACTGTTCTCACTTTTAACCATACTTTGACATATCCCAAAAAACGCTTCTTATTTCAGAGTAACAGATGTGCGTTTCTCAAAAAAGCATTTCATGAAATTCAATGACTTTCAAATGATCGTGATTACCTTTCAAAGTAAAGCTACTACAGAGAAAAGGAACAGTGTTCTCACCTTTAACCATACTTTGCCATATCCCAAACAGACGCTTCTCATTTCAGAGTAACACATGTGCGTTTCTCACAAAAGCATTTCATGAAATTTATACACTTTCAAAGAACGTGATTATCTTTCAAAGTAAAGCTTCTACAGAGAAAAGGAAAACGGTTCTCACTTTTAACCATACTTTGACATATCCCAAACAGACGCTTCACATTTCAGAGTAACACATGTGCGTTTCTCACAAAAGCATTTCATGAAATTCTTTTGCATTCAAACAACGTGATTATGTTTCAAAGTAAAGCTTCTGCAGAGAAAAGGAACACTGTTCTCACTTTTAACCATACTTTGACATATTTCCAACAGACGCTTCTAATTTCAGAGTAACACATGTGTGTTTCTCACAAAAGCATTTCATGAAATTCATACACTTTCAGAGAACGTGATTATCTTTCAAAGTTAAGCTTCTACAGAGAAAAGGAACACTGTTCTCACTTTTAAACATACTTTGATATATCCCAAACAGACGCTTCTCATCTCAGAATAACAGATGTGTATTTCTCACAAAAGCATTTCTTGAAATTCTTTTGCTTTAAAAGAACGTGATTATCTTTCAAAGTAAAGTTTCTACAGAGAAAAGGAGCACTGTTCTCACTTTTAACCATTCTTTGACACATTTCAAACAGACGCTTCTAATTTCAGAGTAACACATGTGTGTTTCTCACAAAAGCATTTCATGAAATTCATACACTTTCAGAGAAAGTGATTATCTTTCAAAGTAAAGCTTCTATAGAGAAAAGGAACACGGTTCTCACTTTTAAACATACTTTGACATATCCCAAACAGACACTTCACATTTCAGAGTAACACATGTGCGTTTCTCACAAAAGCATTTCATGAAATTCTTTTTCTTTCAAAGAACGTGATTATCTTTCAAAGTAAAGCTTCTACAGAGAAAAGGAACACTGTTCTCACTTTTAACCATACTTTGACATATCCCAAACAGACGCTTCTCATTTCAGATAACACATGTGCGTTTCTCACTAAAGCATTTCATGAAACTCTTTGCTTTCAAAGAACGTGATTATCTTTAAAAGTAAAGCTTCTACAGAGAAAAGGAACACTGTTCTCACTTTTATCCATACTTTGACATATTTCAAACAGACGCTTCTAATTTCAGAGTAACACATGTGTGTTTCTCACAAAAGCATTTCATGAAATTCATACACTTTCAGAGAAAGTGATTATCTTTCAAAATAAAGCTTCTATAGAGAAAAGGAACACGGTTCTCACTTTTAAACATACTTTGACATATCCCAAGCAGACGCTTCTCATTTCAGAGTAACACATGTGCGTTTCTCACAAAAGCATTTCATGAAATTCATACACTTTCAGAGAACGTGATTATCTTTCAAAATATAGCTTCTACAGAGAAAAGGAACACTGTTCTCACTTTTAACCATACTTTGACATATCCCACACAGACGCTTCTCATTTCAGAGTAATAGATGTGCGTTTCTCACAAAAGCATTTCATGAAATTCTTTTGCTTTCAAAGAACGTGATTATCTTTCAAATTAAAGCTTCTACAGAGAAAAGGAACACTGTTCTCACTTTTAACCATACTTTGACATATCCCTAAAAACGCTTCTTATTTCAGAGTAACAGATGTGCGTTTCTCACAAAAGCATTTCATGAAATTCAATGACTTTCAAATGATCGTGATTACCTTTCAAAGTAAAGCTACTACAGAGAAAAGGAACAGTGTTCTCACCTTTAACCATACTTTGCCATATCCCAAACAGACGCTTCTCATTTCAGAGTAACACATGTGCGTTTCTCACAAAAGCATTTCATGAAATTTATACACTTTCAAAGAACGTGATTATCTTTCAAAGTAAAGCTTCTACAGAGAAAAGGAAAACGGTTCTCACTTTTAACCATACTTTGACATATCCCAAACAGACGCTTCACATTTCAGAGTAACACATGTGCGTTTCTCACAAAAGCATTTCATGAAATTCTTTTGCATTCAAACAACGTGATTATGTTTCAAAGTAAAGCTTCTGCAGAGAAAAGGAACACTGTTCTCACTTTTAACCATACTTGACATATTTCCAACAGACGCTTCTAATTTCAGAGTAACACATGTGTGTTTCTCACAAAAGCATTTCATGAAATTCATACACTTTCAGAGAAAGTGATTATCTTTCAAAATAAAGCTTCTATAGACTAAAGGAACACGGTTGTCACTTTTAAAAATACTTTGACATATCCCAAACAGACACTTCTCATTTCAGAGTAACAGATGTGCGTTTCTCACAAAAGCATTTCATGAAATTCTTTTGCTTTCAAAGAACGTGATTATCTTTCATAGTAAAGCTTCTACAGAGAAAAGGAACACTGTTCTCACTTTTAACCATACTTTGACATAACCCTAACAAACGCTTCTTATTTCAGAGAAACAGATGTGCGTTTCTCAAAAAAGCATTTCATGAAATTCAATGACTTTCAAATGATCGTGATTACCTTTCAAAGTAAAGCTACTACAGAGAAAAGGAACAGTGTTCTAACTTTTAACCATACTTTGACATATCCCAAACTTACGTTTCTTATTTCATAGTAACACATGTAAGTTTCTCACAAAAGCATTTCATGAAATTCTTTTGCATTCAAAAAACGTGATTATGTTTCAAAGTAAAGCTTCTACAGAGAAAAGGAACACTGTTCTCACTTTTATCCATACTTTGACATATTTCAAACAGACGCTTCTAATTTCAGAGTGACACATGTGTGTTTCTCACAAAAGCATTTCATGAAATTCATACACTTTCAGAGAAAGTGATTATCTTTCAAAATAAAGCTTCTATAGAGAAAAGGAACACGGTTCTCACTTTTAAACATACATTGACATATCCCAAGCAGACGCTTCTCCTTTCAGAGTAACACATGTGCGTTTCTCACAAAAGCATTTCATGAAATTCATACACTTTCAGAGAACGATATTGTCTTTCAAAGTATAGCTTCTACAGAGAAAAGGAACACTGTTCTCACTTTTAACCATAATTTGATATATCCCAAACAGACACTTCTCATTTCAGAATAACAGACGTGCGTTTCTCACAAAAGCATTTCATGAAATCTTTTGCTTTCAAAGAACGTGATTATCTTTCAAAATAAAGCTTCAACAGAGAAAAGGAACACTGTTCTGACTTTTAACCATACTTTGACATATCCCACACAGACGCTTCTCATTTCAGAGTAATAGATGTGCGTTTCTCACAAAAGCATTTCATGAAATTCTTTTGCTTTCAAAGAACGTGATTATCTTTCAAATTAAAGCTTCTACAGAGAAAAGGAACACTGTTCTCACTTTTAACCATACTTTGACATATCCCTAAAAACGCTTCTTATTTCAGAGTAACAAATGTGCGTTTCTCAAAAAAGCATTTCATGAAATTCAATGACTTTCAAATGATCGTGATTACCTTTCAAAGTAAAGCAACTACAGAGAAAAGGAACAGTGTTCTCACCTTTAACCATACTTTGCCATATCCCAAACAGACGCTTCTCATTTCAGAGTAACACATGTGCGTTTCTCACAAAAGCATTTCATGAAATTTATACACTTTCAAAGAACGTGATTATCTTTCAAAATAAAGCTTCTACAGAGAAAAGGAAAACGGTT
Organism: Microtus agrestis; assembly: GCA_902806775.1. NCBI lineage: Eukaryota > Metazoa > Chordata > Mammalia > Rodentia > Cricetidae > Microtus > Microtus agrestis. The sequence continues at coordinate 55,238 of CADCXT010003578.1, forward strand.
CTCACTTTTAACCATACTTTGACATATCCCAAACAGACGCTTCACATTTCAGAGTAACACATGTGCGTTTCTCACAAAAGCATTTCATGAAATTCTTTTGCTTTCAAAGAACGTGATTATCTTTCAAATTAAAGCTTCTACAGAGAAAAGGAACACTGTTCTCACTTTTAACCATACTTTGACATATCCCTAAAAACGCTTCTTATTTCAGAGTAACAGATGTGCGTTTCTCAAAAAAGCATTTCATGAAATTCAATGACTTTCAAATGATCGTGATTACCTTTCAAAGTAAAGCTACTACAGAGAAAAGGAACAGTGTTCTCACCTTTAACCATACTTTGCCATATCCCAAACAGACGCTTCTCATTTCAGAGTAACACATGTGCGTTTCTCACAAAAGCATTTCATGAAATTTATACACTTTCAAAGAACGTGATTATCTTTCAAAGTAAAGCTTCTACAGAGAAAAGGAAAACGGTTCTCACTTTTAACCATACTTTGACATATCCCAAACAGACGCTTCACATTTCAGAGTAACACATGTGCGTTTCTCACAAAAGCATTTCATGAAATTCTTTTGCATTCAAACAACGTGATTATGTTTCAAAGTAAAGCTTCTGCAGAGAAAAGGAACACTGTTCTCACTTTTAACCATACTTTGACATATTTCCAACAGACGCTTCTAATTTCAGAGTAACACATGTGTGTTTCTCACAAAAGCATTTCATGAAATTCATACACTTTCAGAGAAAGTGATTATCTTTCAAAATAAAGCTTCTATAGACTAAAGGAACACGGTTGTCACTTTTAAAAATACTTTGACATATCCCAAACAGACACTTCTCATTTCAGAGTAACAGATGTGCGTTTCTCACAAAAGCATTTCATGAAATTCTTTTGCTTTCAAAGAACGTGATTATCTTTCATAGTAAAGCTTCTACAGAGAAAAGGAACACTGTTCTCACTTTTAACCATACTTTGACATAACCCTAACAAACGCTTCTTATTTCAGAGAAACAGATGTGCGTTTCTCAAAAAAGCATTTCATGAAATTCAATGACTTTCAAATGATCGTGATTACCTTTCAAAGTAAAGCTACTACAGAGAAAAGGAACAGTGTTCTAACTTTTAACCATACTTTGACATATCCCAAACTTACGTTTCTTATTTCATAGTAACACATGTGTGTTTCTCACAAAAGCATTTCATGAAATTCTTTTGCATTCAAAAAACGTGATTATGTTTCAAAGTAAAGCTTCTACAGTGAAAAGGAACACTGTTCTCACTTTTATCCATACTTTGACATATTTCAAACAGACGCTTCTAATTTCAGAGTGACACATGTGTGTTTCTCACAAAAGCATTTCATGAAATTCATACACTTTCAGAGAAAGTGATTATCTTTCAAAATAAAGCTTCTATAGAGAAAAGGAACACGGTTCTCACTTTTAAACATACTTTGACATATCCCAAGCAGACGCTTCTCCTTTCAGAGTAACACATGTGCGTTTCTCACAAAAGCATTTCATGAAATTCATACACTTTCAGAGAACGATATTGTCTTTCAAAGTATAGCTTCTACAGAGAAAAGGAACACTGTTCTCACTTTTAACCATAATTTGATATATCCCAAACAGACGCTTCTCATTTCAGAATAACAGATGTGCGTTTCTCACAAAAGCATTTCATGAAATTCTTTTGCATTCAAAAAACGTGATTATGTTTCAAAGTAAAGCTTCTACAGAGAAAAGGAACACTGTTCTCACTTTTAACCATAATTTGATATATCCCAAACAGACGCTTCTCATTTCAGAATAACAGACTTGCGTTTCTCACAAAAGCATTTCATGAAATCTTTTGCTTTCAAAGAACGTGATTATCTTTCAAAATAAAGCTTCAACAGAGAAAAGGAACACTGTTCTGACTTTTAACCATACTTTGACATATCCCACACAGACGCTTCTCATTTCAGAGTAATAGATGTGCGTTTCTCACAAAAGCAATTCATGAAATTCTTTTGCTTTCAAAGAACGTGATTATCTTTCAAATTAAAGCTTCTACAGAGAAAAGGAACACTGTTCTCACTTTTAACCATACTTTGACATATCCCTAAAAACGCTTCTTATTTCAGAGTAACAGATGTGCGTTTCTCAAAAAAGCATTTCATGAAATTCACTGACTTTCAAATCCTCGTCATATCCTTTCAAACTAAAGCTTCTACAGAGAAAAGGAACACTGTTCTCACTTTTAACCATACTTTGATATATCCCCAACTGACGCTTCTCATTTCAGAGTAACACATGTGCGTTTCTCACAAAAGCATTTCATGAAATTCATACACTTTCAGAGAACGTGATTATCTTTCAAAGTAAATCTTCTACAGAGAAAAGGAACACTGTTCTCCCTTTTAACCATACTTTTACATATTCCAAACAGACGCTTCTCATTTCAGAGTAACTGATGTGCGTTTCTCACAAAAGCATTTCAGGAAATTCATACACTTTCAGAGAATGTGATTATCTTTCAAAGTAAAGCTTCTACAGAGAAAAGGAACACTGTTCTCACTTTTAACCATACTTTTACATATCCCAAAAGGACGCTTCTCATTTCAGATTAACACATGTGCGTTTCTCACAAAAGCATTTCATGAAATTCTTTTGCTTTCAAAGAACGTGATTATCTTTCAAAGTAAAGCTTCTACAGAGAAAAGGAACACTGTTCTCACTTTTAACCATACTTTGACATATCCCATACAGACGCTTCTCATTTCAGAGTAACACATGTGCGTTTCTCACAAAAGCATATTATGAAATTCTTTTTCTTTCAAAGGACGTGATTATCTTTCAAAGTAAAGCTTCTCCAGAGAAAAGGAACACTGTTCTCACTTTTAACCATACTTTGATATATCCCAAACAGACGCTTCTCATTTCAGAGTAACAGGTGTGCGTTACTCACAAAAGCATTTCATGAAATTCACTGACTTTCAAATGATCAAGATTACCTTTCAAATTAAAGTTTCTACAGAGAAAAGGAACACTGTTCTCACTTTCAACCATACTTTTATATGTCCCAAACTGACATTTCTCATTTCAGAGTAACAGATGTGCGTTTCTCACAAAAGCATTTCATGAAATTCATACACTTTCAGAGAACGTGATTGTCTTTCAAAGTATAGCTTCTACAGAGAAAAGGAACATGTTCTCACTTTTAACCATACTTTGATATATCCCAAACAGACGCTTCTCATTTCAGAATAACAGACGTGCGTTTCTCACAAAAGCATTTCATGAAATTCTTTTGCTTTCAAAGAACGTGATTATCTTTCAAAATAAAGCTTCAACAGAGAAAAGGAACACTGTTCTCACTTTTAACCATACTTTGACATATCCCACACAGACGCTTCTCATTTCAGAGTAATAGATGTGCGTTTCTCACAAAAGCATTTCATGAAATTCTTTTGCTTTCAAAGAACGTGATTATCTTTCAAATTAAAGCTTCTACAGAGAAAAGGAACACTGTTCTCACTTTTAACCATACTTTGACATATCCCAAAAAACGCTTCTTATTTCAGAGTAACAGATGTGCGTTTCTCAAAAAAAGCATTTCATGAAATTCAATGACTTTCAAATGATCGTGATTACCTTTCAAAGTAAAGCTACTACAGAGAAAAGGAACAGTGTTCTCACCTTTAACCATACTTTGCCATATCCCAAACAGACGCTTCTCATTTCAGAGTAACACATGTGCGTTTCTCACAAAAGCATTTCATGAAATTTATACACTTTCAAACAACGTGATTATCTTTCAAAGTAAAGCTTCTACAGAGAAAAGGAAAACGGTTCTCACTTTTAACCATACTTTGACATATCCCAAACAGACGCTTCACATTTCAGAGTAACACATGTGCGTTTCTCACAAAAGCATTTCATGAAATTCTTTTGCTTTCAAAGAACGTGATTATCTTTCAAATTAAAGCTTCTACAGAGAAAAGGAACACTGTTCTCACTTTTAACCATACTTTGACATATCTCTAAAAACGCTTCTTATTTCAGAGTAACAGATGTGCGTTTCTCAAAAAAGCATTTCATGAAATTCAATGACTTTCAAATGATCGTGATTACCTTTCAAAGTAAAGCTACTACAGAGAAAAGGAACAGTGTTCTCACCTTTAACCATACTTTGCCATATCCCAAACAGACGCTTCTCATTTCAGAGTAACACATGTGCGTTTCTCACAAAAGCATTTCATGAAATTTATACACTTTCAAAGAACGTGATTATCTTTCAAAGTAAAGCTTCTACAGAGAAAAGGAAAACGGTTCTCACTTTTAACCATACTTTGACATATCCCAAACAGACGCTTCACATTTCAGAGTAACACATGTGCGTTTCTCACAGAAGCATTTCATGAAATTCTTTTGCATTCAAACAACGTGATTATGTTTCAAAGTAAAGCTTCTGCAGAGAAAAGGAACACTGTTCTCACTTTTAACCATACTTTGACATATTTCCAACAGACGCTTCTAATTTCAGAGTAACACATGTGTGTTTCTCACAAAAGCATTTCATGAAATTTATACACTTTCAGAGAAAGTGATTATCTTTCAAAATAAAGCTTCTATAGACTAAAGGAACACGGTTGTCACTTTTAAAAATACTTTGACATATCCCAAACAGACACTTCTCATTTCAGAGTAACAGATGTGCGTTTCTCACAAAAGCATTTCATGAAATTCTTTTGCTTTCAAAGAACGTGATTATCTTTCATAGTAAAGCTTCTACAGAGAAAAGGAACACTGTTCTCACTTTTAACCATACTTTGACATAACCCTAACAAACGCTTCTTATTTCAGAGAAACAGATGTGCGTTTCTCAAAAAAGCATTTCATGAAATTCAATGACTTTCAAATGATCGTGATTACCTTTCAAAGTAAAGCTACTACAGAGAACAGGAACAGTGTTCTAACTTTTAACCATACTTTGACATATCCCAAACTTACGTTTCTTATTTCATAGTAACACATGTGTGTTTCTAACAAAAGCATTTCATGAAATTCTTTTGCATTCAAAAAACGTGATTATGTTTCAAAGTAAAGCTTCTACAGAGAAAAGGAACACTGTTCTCACTTTTATCCATACTTTGACATATTTCAAACAGACGCTTCTAATTTCAGAGTGACACATGTGTGTTTCTCACAAAAGCATTTCATGAAATTCATACACTTTCAGAGAAAGTGATTATCTTTCAAAATAAAGCTTCTATAGAGAAAAGGAACACAGTTCTCACTTTTAAACATACTTTGACATATCCCAAGCAGACGCTTCTCCTTTCAGAGTAACACATGTGCGTTTCTCACAAAAGCATTTCATGAAATTCATACACTTTCAGAGAACGATATTGTCTTTCAAAGTATAGCTTCTACAGAGAAAAGGAACACTGTTCTCACTTTTAACCATAATTTGATATATCCCAAACAGACGCTTCTCATTTCAGAATAACAGACGTGCGTTTCTCACAAAAGCATTTCATGAAATCTTTTGCTTTCAAAGAACGTGATTATCTTTCAAAATAAAGCTTCAACAGAGAAAAGGAACACTGTTCTGACTTTTAACCATACTTTGACATATCCCACACAGACGCTTCTCATTTCAGAGTAATAGATGTGCGTTTCTCACAAAAGCATTTCATGAAATTCTTTTGCTTTCAAAGAACGTGATTATCTTTCAAATTAAAGCTTCTACAGAGAAAAGGAACACTGTTCTCACTTTTAACCATACTTTGACATATCCCTAAAAACGCTTCTTATTTCAGAGTAACAGATGTGCGTTTCTCAAAAAAGCATTTCATGAAATTCACTGACTTTCAAATCCTCGTCATATCCTTTCAAACTAAAGCTTCTACAGAGAAAAGGAACACTGTTCTCACTTTTAACCATACTTTGATATATCCCCAACTGACGCTTCTCATTTCAGAGTAACACATGTGCGTTTCTCACAAAACATTTCATGAAATTCATACCCTTTCAGAGAACGTGATTATCTTTCAAAGTAAATCTTCTACAGAGAAAAGGAACACTGTTCTCCCTTTTAACCATACTTTTACATATTCCAAACAGACGCTTCTCATTTCAGAGTAACTGATGTGCGTTTCTCACAAAAGCATTTCAGGAAATTCATACACTTTCAGAGAATGTGATTATCTTTCAAAGTAAAGCTTCTACAGAGAAAAGGAACACTGTTCTCACTTTTAACCATACTTTTACATATCCCAAAAGGACGCTTCTCATTTCAGATTAACACATGTGCGTTTCTCACAAAAGCATTTCATGAAATTCTTTTGCTTTCAAAGAACGTGATTATCTTTCAAAGTAAAGCTTCTACAGAGAAAAGGAACACTGTTCTCACTTTTAACCATACTTTGACATATCCCATACAGACGCTTCTCATTTCAGAGTAACACATGTGCGTTTCTCACAAAAGCATTTCATGAAATTCTTTTTCTTTCAAAGGACGTGATTATCTTTCAAAGTAAAGCTTCTCCAGAGAAAAGGAACACTGTTCTCACTTTTAACCATACTTTGATATATCCCAAACAGACGCTTCTCATTTCAGAGTAACAGGTGTGCGTTACTCACAAAAGCATTTCATGAAATTCACTGACTTTCAAATGATCAAGATTACCTTTCAAATTAAAGTTTCTACAGAGAAAAGGAACACTGTTCTCACTTTCAACCATACTTTTATATGTCCCAAACTGACATTTCTCATTTCAGAGTAACAGATGTGCGTTTCTCACAAAAGCATTTCATGAAATTCATACACTTTCAGAGAAAGTGATTATCTTTCAAAGTAAAGCTTCTAGAGAGAAAAGGAACACGCTTCTCACTTTTAAACATACTTTGACATATCCCAAAAAGACGCTTCTCATTTCAGAGTAACACATGTGCATTTCTCACAAAAGCATTTCATGAAATTCTTTTTCTTTCAAAGGACGTGATTATCTTTCAAAGTAAAGCTTCTCCCGAGAAAAGGAACACTGTTCTCACTTTTAACCATACTTTGATATATCCCAAACAGACGCTTATCATTATAGATGTGCGTTTCTCACAAAAGCATATCATGAAATTCACTGACTTTCAAATGATCATGAGTACCTTTCAAATTAAAGCTTCTACAGAAAAAAGGAACACTGTTCTCACTTTTAACCATACTTTGACATATCGCAAACAGCTGCTTCTCATTTCAGAGTAACACATGTGCGATTCTCACAAAAGCATTTCATGAAATTCTTTTGCTTTCAAAGAACGTGATTATCTTTCAAAGTAAAGCTTCTAAAGAGAAAAGGAACACTGTTCTCACTTTTAACCATACTTTGACATATCCCTAACAAATGATTCTTATTTCAGAGTAACAGATGTGCGTTTCTCAAAAAAGCATTTCATGAAATTCAGTGACTTTCAAATGATCGTGATTACTTTTCAAAGTAAAGCTACTACAGAGAAAAGGAACAGTGTTCTCACTTTTAACCATACTTTGACATATCCCAAAGAGACGCTTCACATTTCAGAGTAACACATGTGCGTTTCTCACAAAAGCATTTCATGAAATTCTTTTGCTTTCAAAGAACGTGATTATCTTTCAAAGTAAAGCTTCTACAGACAAGTGGAACACTGTTCTCACTTTTAACCATACTTTGACATATCCCAAACAGACGCTTCTCATTTTAGAGTAATAGATGTGCGTTTCTCACAAAAGCATTTCATGAAATTCTTTTGCTTTCAAAGAACGTGATTATCTTTCAAAATAAAGATTCTACAGATAAAAGGAACACTGTTCTCACTTTTAACCTTACTTTGACATATCCCAAACAGACGCTTCTCATTTCAGAGTAACACATGTGCGTTTCTCTCAAAACATTTCATGAAATTCTTTTGCTTTCAAAGAACCAGATTATCTTTCAAAATAAAGATTCTACAGAAAAAAGGAACACTGTTCTCACTTTTAACCTTACTTTGACATATCCCAAACAGACGCTTATCCTTTGAGAGTAACAGATTTGCATTTCTCAATAATGCATTTCATGAAATTCACTGATTTTCAAATCCTCGTCATTACCTTTCAAAGTAAAGCTTCTACAGAGAGAAGGAACACTTTTCTCAGTTTTAACCATACTTAGATATATCCCAAACAGACGCTTCTCATTTCAGAGTAACAGATGTGCGTTTCTCACAAAAGCATTTCAGGAAATTCACTGACTTTCAAATGATCATGATTACCTTTCAAATCAAAGTTTCTACAGAGAAAAGGAACACTGTTCTCACTTTTAACCATACTTTTATATATCCAAAACTGACGTTTCTCATTTCAGAGAAACACATGTGCGTTTCTCAAAAAAGCATTTCATGAAATTCTTTTTCTTTAAAAGAACGTGATTATCTTTCAAAGTAAAGCTTCTACAGAGAAAAGGAACACTGTTCTCCCTTTTAACCATACTTTGACACATTTCAAACAGACGCTTCTAATTTCAGAGTAACACATGTGTGTTTCTCACAAAAGCATTTCATGAAATTCATACACTTTCAGAGAAAGTGATTATCTTTCAAAGTAAAGCTTCTATAGAGAAAAGGAAAACGGTTCTCACTTTTAAACATACTTTGACATATCCCAAATAGACGCTTCTCATTTCAGAGTAACTGATGTGCGTTTCTCACAAAAGCATTTCATGAAATTCATACACTTTCAGAGAACGTGATTATCGTTCAAAGTAAAGCTTCTACAGAGAAAAGGAACACTGTTCTCACTTTTAACCTTACTTTGACATATCCCAAACAGACGCTTATCCTTTGAGAGTAACAGATTTGCATTTCTCAATAATGCATTTCATGAAATTCACTGATTTTCAAATCCTCGTCATTACCTTTCAAAGTAAAGCTTCTACAGAGAGAAGGAACACTGTTCTCACTTTTAACCATACTTAGATATATCCCAAACAGACGCTTCTCATTTCAGAGTAACACATGTGCGTTTCTCACAAAAGCATTTCATGAAATTCATAGACTTTCAGAGAACGTGATTATCTTTCAAAGTAAATCTTCTACAGAGAAAAGGAAAACGGTTCTCACTTTTAACCATTCTTTTACATATCCCAAATTGACGTTTCTCATTTCAGAGTAACACATGTGCGTTTCTCACAAAAGCATTTCATGAAATTCTTTTGCTTTCAAACAACGTGATTATCTTTCAAAGTAAAGCTTCTACAGAGAAAAGGAACACTGTTCTCACTTTTAAGCATACTTTGAAACATTCCAAACAGACGCTTCTAATTTCAGAGTAACACATGTGTGTTTCTCACAAAAGCATTTCATGAAATTCATACACATTCAGAGAAAGTGATTATCTTTCAAAGTAAAGCTTCAAGAGAGAAAAGGAACACGGTTCTCACTTTTAAACATACTTTGACATATCCCAAACAGACGCTTCTCATTTCAGAGTAACAGATGTGCGTTTCTCACAAAAGCATTTCATGAAATTCATACACTTTCAGAGAACGTGATTATCTTTCATAGTAAAGCTTCTACAGAGAAAGGAACACTGTTCTCACTTTTAACCTTACTTTGACATATCCCAAACAGACGCTTATCCTTTGAGAGTAACAGATTTGCATTTCTCAATAATGCATTTCATGAAATTCACTGACTTTCAAATCCTCGTCATTACCTTTCAAAGTAAAGCTTCTACAGAGAGAAGGAACACTGTTCTCACTTTTATCCATACTTAGATATATCCCAAACAGACGCTTCTCATTTCAGAGTAACACATGTGCGTTTCTCACAAAAGCATTTCATGAAATTCATAGACTTTCAGAGAACGTGATTATCTTTCAAAGTAAATCTTCTACAGAGAAAAGGAAAACGGTTCTCACTTTTTACCATACTTTTACATATCTCAAATTGATGCTTCTCATTTCAGAGTAACACATGTGCGTTTCTCAAAAAAGCATTTCATGAAATTCTTTTGCTTTCAAACAACGTGATTATCTTTCCAAGTAAAGCTTCTACAGAGAAAAGGAACACTGTTCTCACTTTTAAGCATACTTTGAAACATTTCAAACAGACGCTTCTAATTTCAGAGTAACACATGTGTGTTTCTCACAAAAGCATTTCATGAAATTCATACACATTCAGAGAAAGTGATTATCTTTCAAAGTAAAGTTTCTATAGAGAAAAGGAACACGGTTCTCACTTTTAAACATACTTTGACATATCCCAAACAGACGCTTCCCATTTCAGAGTAACAGATGTGCGTTTCTCACAAAAGCATTTCATGAAATTCATACACTTTCAGAGAACGTGATTATCTTTCAAAGTAAAGCTTCTACAGAGAAAAGGAACACTGTTTTCACTTTTAACCATACTTTTACATATCCCAAAAGGATGCTTCTCATTTCAGAGTAACACATGTGCATTTCTCACAAAACCATTTCATGAAATTCTTTTTCTTTCAAAGAACGTGATTATCTTTCAAAGTAAAGCTTCTACAGAGAAAAGGAACACTGTTCTCACTTTTAACCATACTTTGACATATCCCAAACAGACGCTTCTCCTTTCAGATGTGCGTTTCTCACAAAAGCATTACATGAAATTCACTGACTTTCCAATGATCATGATTACCTTTCAAATTAAAGCTTCTACAGAGAAAAGGAACACTGTTCTCACTTTTAACCATACTTTGACATATCCCAAACAGACGCTTCTCATTTCAGAGTAACACATGTGCGTTTCTCACAAAAGCATTTCATGAAATTCTTTTGCTTTCAAAGAACGTGATTATCTTTCAAAGTAAAGCTTCCACAGAGAAAAGGAACACTGTTCTCACTTTTAAACATACTTTGACATATTTTAAACAGACGCTTCTAATTTCAGAGTAACACATGTGTTTTTTTCCCAAAACATTTTTTAAAATTAATAAACTTTTAAAAAAAAAAAATATTTTTAAAAAAAATAAAACATCTACAGAGAAAAGGAACCCGGTTCTGACTTTTAAACATACTTTGATATATCCCAAACAGACGCTTCTCATTTCAGAATAACAGATGTGCGTTTCTCACAAAAGCATTTATGAAATTAATTTGCTTTCAAAAAACGTGATTATCTTTCAAAATAAAGCTTCACCAGAGAAAAGGAACACTGTTCTAACTTTTAACCATACTTTTACATATCGCAAACAGACGCTTCTCATTTCAGAGTAACACATGTGCGTTTCTCACAAAAGCATTTCATGAAATTCATAAACCTTCAGAGAACGTGATTATCTTTCAAAGTAAAGCTTCTACAGAGAAGTGGAACACTGTTCTCACTTTTAACCATACTTTGACATATCCCAAACTGACTCTTCTCATTTCAGAGTAATAGATGTGCGTTTCTCACAAAAGCATTTCATGAAATTCTTTTGCTTTCAAAGAAGGTGATTATCTTTCAAAATAAAGATTCTACAGATAAAAGGAACACTGTTCTCACTTTTTACCTTACTTTGACATAACCCAAACAGACGCTTCTCATTTCAGAGTAACACATGTGCGTTTCTTCTCAAAACATTTCATGAAATTCTTTTGCTTTCAAAGAACGTGATTATCTTTCAAATTAAGATTCTACAGAGAAAAGGGAACACTGTTCTCACTTTTAACCATACTTTTACATATCCCAAACAGACGCTTCTCATTTCAGAGTAACTGATGTGTGTCTTCAAAAAGCATTTCATGAAATTCATACACTTCCAGAGAACGTGATTATCTTTCAAAGTAAAGCTTCTACAGAGAAAAGGAACACTGTTCTCACTTTTAACCATACTTTTACATATCCCAAAAGGACGCTTCTCATTTCAGAGTAACACATGTGCATTTTCACAAAAGCATTTCATGAAATTCTTTTGCTTTCAAAGAACGTGATTATCTTTCAAAGTAAAGCTTCTACAGAGAAAAGGAACACTGTTCTCACTTTTAACCATACTTTGACATATCCCAAACAGACGTTCTCATTTCAGAGTAACACATGTGCGTTTCTCACAAAAGCATTTCATGAAATTCACTGACTTTCAAATGATCATGATTACCTTTCAAATCTAAAGATTCTACAGAGAAAAGGAACACTGTTCTCACTTTTAACCATACTTTTATATATCCCAAACTGACGTTTCTCATTTCAGAGTAACACATGTTGCGTTTCTCAAAAAAGCATTTCATGAAATTTTTTTCCTTTTAAAAGAACGTGATTATCTTTCAAAGTAAAGCTTCTACAGAGAAAAGGAACACTGTTCTCACTTTTAACCATACTTTGACATATCCCAAACAGAGGCTTCTCATTTCAGATGTGCGTTTCTCAAAGCATTTCATGAAATTCACTGACTTTCAAATGATAATGTTTACCTTTCAAATTAAAGCTTCTACAGAGAAAAGGAACACTGTTCTCACTTTTAACCATACTTTGACATATCCCAAACAGACGCTTCTCATTTCAGAGTAACACATGTGCATTTCTCACAAAAGCATTTCATGAAATTCACTGACTTTCAAATGATCGTGATTATCTTTCAAAGTAAAGCTTCTACAGAGAAAAGGAACACTGTTCTCACTTTTAACCATACTTTGATATATCCCAAACAGACGCTTCTCATTTCAGATTAACACATGTGCGTTTCTCACAAAAGCATTTCATGAAATTAACTGACTTTCAAATGATCGTGATTATCTTTCAAAAAAGCTTCTACAGAGAAAAGGAACACTGTTCTCACTTTTCACCATACTTTTACATATCCCAAACAGACGCTTCTCATTTCAGAGTAGCACATGTGCGTTTCTCACAAAAGCATTTCATGAAATTCACTGACTTTCAAATGATCGTGATTATCTTTCAAAGTAAAGCTTCTACAGAGAAAAGGAACACTGTTCTCACCTTTCACCATACTTTGACATATCCCAAACAGACCCTTCTCCCATTTAAGAGTAACATGTGTGTTTTCTCACAAAAGCATTTCATGAAATTCACTGACTTTCAAATGATCATGATTATCTTTCAAAGTAAAGCTTCTACGGAGAAAAGGAACACTGTTCTCACTTTTCACCATACTTTGACATATCCCAAACAGACGCTTCTCATTTCAGAGTAACACATGTGCGTTTCTCACAAAAGCATTTCATGAAATTCACTGACTTTCAAATGATCGTGATTATCTTTCAAAGTAAAGCTTCTACAGAGAAAAGGAACACTGTTCTCACTTTTACCCATACTTTGACATATCCCAAACAGATGCTTATCATTTCAGAGTAACACATGTGCGTTTATCACAAAAGCATTTCATGAAATTCACTGACTTTCAAATGATTGTGATTATCTTTCAAAGTAAAGCTTCTACAGAGAAAAGGAACACTGTTCTCACTTTTACCCATACTTTGACATATCCCAAACAGACGCTTCTCATTTCGGAGTAACACATGTGCGTTTCTCAAAAAAGCATTTCATAAAATTCACTGACTCTCAAATGATCGTGATTATTTTTCAAAGTAAAGCTTCTACAGAGAAAAGGAACACTGTTCTCACTTTTAACCATACTTTGACATATCCCAAACAGACGCTTCTCATTTCAGAGTAACACATGTTCGTTTCTCACAAAAGCATTTCATGAAATTCACTGACTTTCAAATGATCGTGAATATCTTTCAAAGTAAAGCTCCAACAGAGAAAAGGAACACTGTTCTCACTTTTAACCATACTTTGATATATCCCAAACAGACGCTTCTCATTTCAGAATAACAGATGTGCGTTTCTCACAAAAGCATTTCATGAAATTCTTTTGCTTTCAAAGAACGTGATTATCTTTCAAAGTAAAGCTTCAACAGAGAAAAGGAACACTGTTCTCACTTTTAACCATACTTTGACATATCCCACACAGACGCTTCTCATTTCAGAGTAATAGATGTGCGTTTCTCACAAAAGCATTTCATGAAATTCTTTTGCTTTCAAAGAACGTGATTATCTTTCAAATTAAAGCTTCTACAGAGAAAAGGAACACTGTTCCTACTTTTAAACCTACTTTGACATATCCCTAAAAATGCTTCTTGTTTCAGAGTAACAGATGTGCATTTCTCAAAAAAGCATTTCATGAAATTCAATGACTTTCAAATGATCGTGATTACCTTTCAAAGTAAAGCTACTACAGAGAAAAGGAACAGTGTTCTCACTTTTAACCATACTTTGCCATATCCCAAACAGACGCTTCTCATTTCAGAGTAACACATGTGCGTTTCTCACAAAAGCATTTCATGAAATTTATACACTTTCAAAGAACGTGATTATCTTTCAAAGTAAAGCTTCTACAGAGAAAAGGAAAACGGTTCTCACTTTTAACCATACTTTGACATATCCCAAACAGACGCTTCACATTTCAGAGTAACACATGTGCGTTTCTCACAAAAGCATTTCATGAAATTCTTTTGCATTCAAACAACGTGATTATGTTTCAAAGTAAAGCTTCTGAAGAGAAAAGGAACACTGTTCTCACTTTTAACCATACTTTGACATATTTCAAACAGACGCTTCTAATTTCAGAGTAACACATGTGTGTTTCTCACAAAAGCATTTCATGAAATTCATACACTTTCCGAGAAAGTGATTATCTTTCAAAATAAAGCTTCTATAGACTAAAGGAACACGGTTGTCACTTTTAAAAATACTTTGACATATCCCAAACAGACACTTCTCATTTCAGAGTAACAGATGTGCGTTTCTCACAAAAGCATTTCATGAAATTCTTTTGCTTTCAAAGAACGTGATTATCTTTCATAGTAAAGCTTCTACAGAGAAAAGGAACACTGTTCTCACTTTTAACCATACTTTGACATAACCCTAACAAACGCTTCTTATTTCAGAGTAACAGATGTGCGTTTCTCACAAAAGCATTTCATGAAATTCTTTTGCTTTCAAAGAACGTGATTATCTTTCAAAGTAAAGCTTCAAAGAGAAAAGGAACACGGTTCTCACTTTTAAACATACTTTGACATATCCCAAACAGACGCTTCTCATTTCAGTGTAACAGATGTGCGTTTCTCACAAAAGCATTTCATGAAATTCATACACTTTCAGAGAACGTGATTATCTTTCATAGTAAAGCTTCTACAGAGAAAGGAACACTGTTCTCACTTTTAACCTTACTTTGACATATCCCAAACAGACGCTTATCCTTTGAGAGTAACAGATTTGCATTTCTCAATAATGCATTTCATGAAATTCACTGACTTTCAAATCCTCGTCATTACCTTTCAAAGTAAAGCTTCTACAGAGAGAAGGAACACTGTTCTCACTTTTATCCATACTTAGATATATCCCAAACAGGCGCTTCTCATTTCAGAGTAACACATGTGCGTTTCTCACAAAAGCATTTCAAGAAATTCATAGACTTTCAGAGAACGTGATTATCTTTCAAAGTAAATCTTCTACAGAGAAAAAGGAACACGGTTCTCACTTTTAACCATACTTTTACATATCTCAAATTGATGCTTCTCATTTCAGAGTAACACATGTGCGTTTCTCAAAAAGCATTTCATGAAATTCTTTGGCTTTCAAACAACGTGATTATCTTTCCAAGTAAAGCTTCTACAGAGAAAAGGAACACTGTTCTCACTTTTAAGCATACTTTGAAACATTTCAAACAGACGCTTCTAATTTCAGAGTAACACATGTGTGTTTCTCACAAAAGCATTTCATGAAATTCATTACACATTCAGAGAAAGTGATTATCTTTCAAAGTAAAGTTTCTATAGAGAAAAGGATCACGGTTCTCACTTTTAAACATACTTTGACATATCCCAAACAGACGCTTCCCATTTCAGAGTAACAGATGCTGCGTTTCTCACAAAAGCATTTCATGAAATTCACTCACTTTCAGAGAACGTGATTACCTTTCAAAGTAAAGCTTCTACAGAGAAAAGGAACACTGTTCTCACTTTTAACCATACCCTTTGACATATCCCAAAAAGGATGCTTCTCATTTCAGAGTAACACATGTGCATTTCTCACAAAACCACTTCATGAAATTCTTTTTTTTTCTTTCAAAGAACGTGGATTATCTTTCAAAGTAAGAAAGCACCCACAGAGAAAAAGGAACACTGTTCTCACTTTTAACCATACTTTGACATATCCCTAACAGATGCTTCTCTTTCAGAAAAGAAATGCGTTTTCACAAAAGAATAATATGATGAAATTCACTGACTTTCCAATGATCATGATTACCTTTCAAATTAAAGCTTCTACAGAGAAAAGGAACACTGTTCTCACTTTTAACCATACTTTGACATATCCCAAACAGACGCTTCTCATTTCAGAGTAACACATGTGTGTTT
>CADCXT010003579.1:0-21073 GCA_902806775.1 Microtus agrestis
CTCTCAAAACATTTCATGAAATTCCCTTTTACTTTCAAAAGAACGTGATTATCTTTCAAATTAAGATTCTACAGAAAAAAGGAACACTGTTCTTACTTTTAACCATACTTTTTACATATCCCAAACAGACGCTTCTCATTTCCAGAGTAACTGATGTGCGTTTCTCACCAAAAGCATTTCATGAAATTCATACACTTCCAGAGAACGTGATTATCTTTCAAAGTACAGCTTCTACAGAGAAAAGGAACACTGTTCTCACTTTTAACCATACTTTTACATATCCCAAAAGGACGCTTCTCATTTCAGAGTAACACATGTGCGATTTCTCAAAAAGCATTTCATGAAATTCTTTTTCTTTCAAAGGAACGTGATTATCTTTCAAAGTACAGCTTCTACAGAGAAAAGGAACACTGTTCTCACTTTTAACCATACTTTGACATATCCTAAACAGACGCTTCTCATTTCAGAGTAACAGATGTGCGTTTCTCACAAAAGCATTTCATGACATTCACTGACTTTCAAATGATCATGATTACCTTTCAAATCCAAAGATTCTACAGAGAAAAGGAACACTGTTCTCACTTTTAACCATACTTTTTATATATCCCAAACTGACGCTTCTCATTTCAGAGTAATACATGTGCTTTTCTCACAAAAAGCATTTCATGAAATTTTTTGTTTGTAAAGAACGTGATTATCTTTCAAAGTAAAGCTTCTACAGAGAAAAGGAACACTGTTCTCACTTTTAACCATACTTTGACATATCCCAAACAGAGGCTTCTCATCTCAGATGTGCGCTTCTCACAAAAGCATTTCATGAAATTCACTGACTTTCAAATGATAATGTTTACCTTTCAAATTAAAGCTTCTACAGAGAAAAGGAACACTGTTCTCACTTTTAACCATACTTTGACATATCCCAAACAGACGCTTCTCATTTCAGAGTAACACATGTGCATTTCTCACAAAAGCATTTCATGAAATTCACTGACTTTCAAATGATCGTGATTATCTTTCAAAGTAAAGCTTCTACAGAGAAAAGGAACACTGTTCTCACTTTTAACCATACTTTGATATATCCCAAACAGACGCTTCTCATTTCAGAGTAACACATGTGCGTTTCTCACAAAAGCATTTCATGAAATTCACTGACTTTCAAATGATCGTGATTATCTTTCCCAAGTAAAGCTTCTACAGAGAAAAGGAACACTGTTCTCACTTTTCACCATACTTTTACATATCCCAAACAGACACTTCTCATTTCAGAGTAACACATGTGCGTTTCTCACAAAAGCATTTCATGAAATTCACTGACTTTCAAATGATCGTGATTATCTTTCAAAGTAAAGCTTCTACAGAGAAAAGGAACACTGTTCTCACCTTTCACCATACTTTGACATATCCCAAACAGACGCTTCTCATTTAAGAGTAACACATGTGCGTTTCTCACAAAAGCATTTCATGAAATTCACTGACTTTCAAATGATCATGATTATCTTTCTAAGTAAAGCTTCTACGGAGAAAAGGAACACTGTTCTCACTTTTCACCATACTTTGACATATCCCAAACAGACGCTTCTCATTTCAGAGTAACACATGTGCGTTTCTCACAAAAAGCATTTCATAAAATTCACTGACTTTCAAATGATCGTGATTATTTTTCAAAGTAAAGCTTCTACAGAGAAAAGGAACACTGTTCTCACTTTTAACCATACTTTGACATATCCCAAACAGACGCTTCTCATTTCAGAGTAACACATGTGCATTTCTCACAAAAGCATTTCATGAAATTCACTGACTTTCAAATGATCGTGATTATCTTTCAAAGTAAAGCTCCTACAGAGAAAAGGAACACTGTTCTCACTTTTAACCATACTTTGATATATCCCAAACAGACGCTTCTCATTTCAGAATAACAGATGTGCGTTTCTCACAAAAAGCATTTCATGAAATTCTTTGGCTTTCAAAGATCGTGATTATCTTTCAAAGTAAAGCTTCAACAGAGAAAAGGAACACTGTTCTCACTTTTAACCATACTTTGACATATCCCAAACAGACGCTTCTCATTTCAGAGTAATAGATGTGCGTTTCTCACAAAAGCATTTCATGAAATTCTTTGCTTTCAAAGAACGTGATTATCTTTCAAATTAAAGCTTCTACAGAGAAAAGGAACACTGTTCTCACTTTTAAACCATACTTTGACATATCCCAAAAATGCTTCTTGTTTCAGAGTAACAGATGTGCATTTCTCACAAAAAGCATTTCATGAAATTCAATGACTTTCAAATGATCGTGATTATCTTTCAAAGTAAAGCTACTACAGAGAAAAGGAACAGTGTTCTCACTTTTAACCATACGTTGCCATATCCCAAACAGACGCTTCTCATTTCAGAGTAACACATGTGCGTTTCTCACAAAAGCATTTCATGAAATTTATACACTTTCAAAGAACGTGATTATCTTTCAAAGTAAAGCTTCTACAGAGAAAAGGAACACGGTTCTCACTTTTAACCATACTTTGACATATCCCAAACAGACGCTTCACATTTCAGAGTAACACATGTGCGTTTCTCACAAAAGCATTTCATGAAATTCTTTGGCTTTCAAACAACGTGATTATCTTTCAAAGTAAAGCTTCTACAGAGAAAAGGAACACTGTTCTCACTTTTAACCATACTTTGACATATTTCAAACAGACGCTTCTAATTTCAGAGTAACACATGTGCGTTTCTCACAAAAGCATTTCATGAAATTCATACACTTTCAGAGAACGTGATTATCTTTCAAAAGTAAAGCTTCTACAGACTAAAGGAACACGGTTGTCACTTTTAAACATACTTTGACATATCCCAAACAGACACTTCTCATTTCAGAGTAACAGATGTGCGTTTCTCACAAAAGCATTTCATGAAATTCTTTTGCTTTCAAAGAACGTGATTATCTTTCATAGTAAAGCTTCTACAGAGAAAAGGAACACTGTTCTCACTTTTAACCATACTTTGACATAACCCTAACAAACGCTTCTTATTTCAGAGTAACAGATGTGCGTTTCTCACAAAAGCATTTCATGAAATTCAATGACTTTCAAATGATCGTGATTATCTTTCAAAGTAAAGCTACTACAGAGAAAAGGAACAGTGTTCTAACTTTTAACCATACTTTGACATATCCCAAACAGACGCTTCTTATTTCATAGTAACACATGTGCGTTTCTCACAAAAGCATTTCATGAAATTCTTTGACTTTCAAAGAACATGATTATGTTTCAAAGTAAAGCTTCTACAGAGAAAAGGAACACTGTTCTCACTTTTAACCATACTTTGACATATCCCAAACAGACGCTTCTAATTTCAGAGTAACACATGTGCGTTTCTCACAAAAGCATTTCATGAAATTCATTCACTTTCAGAGAAAGTGATTATCTTTCAAAATAAAGCTTCTATAGAGAAAAGGAACACGGTTCTCACTTTTAAACATACTTTGACATATCCCAAGCAGACGCTTCTCATTTCAGAGTAACACATGTGCGTTTCTCACAAAAGCATTTCATGAAATTCATTCACTTTCAGAGAACGTGATTGTCTTTCAAAGTATAGCTTCTACAGAGAAAAGGAACACTGTTCTCACTTTTAACCATACTTTGATATATCCCAAACAGACGCTTCTCATTTCAGAATAACAGATGTGCGTTTCTCACAAAAGCATTTCATGAAATTCTTTTGCTTTCAAAGAACGTGATTATCTTTCAAAAGTAAAGCTTCAACAGAGAAAAGGAACACTGTTCTCACTTTTTAACCATACTTTGACATATCCCAAACAGACGCTTCTCATTTCAGAGTAATAGATGTGCGTTTCTCACTAAAGCATTTCATGAAATTCTTTTGCTTTCAAAGAACGTGATTATCTTTCAAAATTAAAGCTTCTACAGAGAAAAGGAACACTGTTCTCACTTTTAACCATACTTTGACATATCCCAAACAGACGCTTCTCATTTCAGAGTAACAGATGTGCGTTTCTCACAAAAAGCATTTCATGAAATTCATTGACTTTCAAATGATCGTGATTACCTTTCAAAGTAAAGCTACTACAGAGAAAAGGAACAGTGTTCTCACTTTTAACCATACTTTGCCATATCCCAAACAGACGCTTCTCATTTCAGAGTAACACATGTGCGTTTCTCACAAAAGCATTTCATGAAATTTATACACTTTCAAAGAACGTGATTATCTTTCAAAGTAAAGCTTCTACAGAGCAAAAGGAAAACGGTTCTCACTTTTAACCATACTTTGACATATCCCAAACTGACGCTTCACATTTCAGAGTAACACATGTGCGTTTCTCACAAAAGCATTTCATGAAATTCTTTGCTTTCAAACAACATGATTATCTTTCAAAGTAAAGCTTCTGCAGAGAAAAGGAACACTGTTCTCACTTTTAACCATACTTTGACATATTCCAAACAGACGCTTCTAATTTCAGAGTAACACATGTGCGTTTCTCACAAAAGCATTTCATGAAATTCATTCACTTTCAGAGAAAGTGATTATCTTTCAAAAGTAAAGCTTCTATAGAGAAAAGGAACACTGTTCTCACTTTTAAACCATACTTTGATATATCACAAACAGACGCTTCTCATTTCAGAGTAACAGATGTGCGTTTCTCACAAAAAGCATTTCAGGAAATTCACTCACTTTCAGAGAACGTGATTATCCTTTCAAAGTAAAGCTTCTACAGAGAAAAGGAACACGGTTCTCACTTTTAAACATACTTTGACTTATACCAAACTGACGCTTCTCATTTCAGAGTAACAGATGTGCGTTTCTCACAAAAGCATTTCAGGAAATTCATCGGACACTTTCAGAGAACGTGATTATCTTTCAAAGTAAAGCTTCTACAGAGAAAAGGAACACTGTTCTCACTTTTAACCTTACTTTGACATATCCCATACAGACGCTTATCCTTTGAGAGTAACAGATTTGCATTTCTCAAAAAAGCATTTCATGAAATTCACTGACTTTCAAATCCTCGTCATATCCATTCAAACTAAAGCTTCTACAGAGAAAAGGAACACTGTTCTCACTTTTAACCATACTTTGATATATCCCAAACTGACGCTTCTCATTTCAGAGTAACACATGTGCGTTTCTCACAAAAGCATTTCATGAAATTCATACACTTTCAGAGAACGTGATTATCTTTCAAAGTAAATCTTCTACAGAGAAAAGGAAAACGGTTCTCACTTTTAACCATACTTTTACATATCCCAAACAGACGCTTCTCATTTCAGAGTAACTGATGTGCGTTTCTCACAAAAGCATTTCAGGAAATTCATACACTTTCAGAGAATGTGATTATCTTTTCAAAGTAAAGCTTCTACAGAGAAAAGGAACACTGTTCTCACTTTTAACCATACTTTTACATATCCCAAACGGACGCTTCTCATTTCAGAGTAACACATGTGCGTTTCTCACAAAAGCATTTCATGAAATTCTTTTGCTTTCAAAGAACGTGATAATCTTTCAAAGTAAAGCTTCTACAGAGAAAAGGAACACTGTTCTCACTTTTAACCATACTTTGACATATCCCAAAAGTACAGAACGCTTCTTTTCAGAGAACGTTATTAACTTTCAAAGTAAAGCTTCTACAGAGAAAAGGAACACTGTTCTCACTTTTAACCAAACTTTTACATATCCCAAAAAAAGCTTTTTATTTCAGAGTAACACATGTGCATTTTTCACAAAAGCATTTCATGAAATTCTTTTTCTTTCAAAGGACGTGATTATCTTTCAAAGTAAAGCTTCTCCAGAGAAAAGGACCACTGTTCTCACTTTTTACCATACTTTGATATATCCCAAACAGACGCTTATCATTATAGATGTGCGTTTCTCACAAAAGTATATCATGAAATTCACTGACTTTCAAATGATCATGAGTACCTTTCAAATTAAAGCTTCTACAGAGAAAAGGAACACTGTTCTCACTTTTAACCATACTTTGACATATCGCAAACAGCTGCTTCTCATTTCAGAGTAACACATGTGCGATTCTCACAAAAGGATTTCATGAAATTCTTTTGCTTTCAAAGAACGTGATTATCTTTCAAAGTAAAGCTTCTAAAGAGAAAAGGAACACTGTTCTCACTTTTAAACATACTTTGACATATTTTAAACAGACGCTTCTAATTTTAGAGTAATACATGTGTGTTTCTCACAAAAGCATTTCATGAAATTCATACACTTTCAGAGAAAGTGATTATCTTTCAAAGTAAAGCTTCTAGAGAGAAAAGGAACACGGTTCTCACTTTTAAACATACTTTGACATATCCCAAACAGACACTTCTCATTTCAGAGTAACAGATGTGCGTTTCTCACAAAAGCATTTCATGAAATTCATACACTTTCAGAGAACGTTATTATCTTTCAAAATAAAGCTTCTACAGAGAAAAGGAACAGTGTTCTCACTTTTAACCATACTTTGACATATCCCAAACAGACGCTTCTCATTTCAGATGTGCATTTCTCACAAAAGCATTTATGAAATTATTTTGCTTTCAAAAACGTGATTATCTTTCAAAATAAAGCTTCACCAGAGAATAGGAACACTGTTCTAACTTTTAACCATACTTTTACATATCGCTAACAGACGCTTCTCATTTCAGAGTAACACATGTGCGTTTCTCACAAAAGCATTTCATGAAATTCATACACCTTCAGAGAACGTGATTATCTTTCAAAGTAAAGCTTCTACAGAGAAGTGGAACACTGTTCTCACTTTTAACCATACTTTGACATATCCCAAACTGACTCTTCTCATTTCAGAGTAATAGATGTGCGTTTCTCACAAAAGCATTTCATGAAATTCTTTTGCTTTCCAAGAAGGTGATTATCTTTCAAAATAAAGATTCTACAGATAAAAGGAACACTGTTCTCACTTTTAACCTTACTTTGACATAACCCAAACAGACGCTTCTCATTTCAGAGTAACACATGTGCGTTTCTCTCAAAACATTTCATGAAATTCTTTTGCTTTCAAAGAACGTGATTATCTTTCAAATTAAGATTCTACAGAAAAAAGGAACACTGTTCTCACTTTTAACCATACTTTTACATATCCCAAACAGACGCTTCTCATTTCAGAGTAACTGATGTGCGTTTCTCACAAAAGCATTTCATGAAATTCATACACTTTCAGAGAACGTGATTATCTTTCAAAGTAAAGCTTCTACAGACAAAAGGAACACTGTTCTCACTTTTAACCATACTTTTACATATCCCAAAAGGACGCTTCTCATTTCAGAGTAACACATGTGCATTTCTCAAAAAAGCATTTCATGAAATTCTTTTGCTTTCAAAGAACGTGATTATCTTTCACAGTAAAGCTTCTACAGAGAAAAGGAACACTGTTCTCACTTTTAACCATACTTTGACATATCGCAAACAGACGCTTCTCATTTCAGAGTAACATATGTGCGTTTCTCACAAAAGCATTTCATGAAATTCACTGACTTTCAAATGATCATGATTACCTTTCAAATCAAAGATTCTACAGAGAAAAGGAACACTGTTCTCACTTTTAGCCATACTTTTATATATCCCAAACTGACGTTTCTCATTTCAGAGTAACACATGTGCCTTTCTCAAAAAAGCATTTCATGAAATTCTTTGCTTTAAGAGAACGTGATTATCTTTCAAAGTAAAGCTTCTACAGAGAAAAGGAACACTGTTCTCACTTTTAACCATACTTTGACATATCCCAAACAGAGGCTTCTCATTTCAGATGTGCGTTTCTCACAAAAGCATTCCACGAAATTCACTGACTTTCAAATGATAATGTTTACCTTTCAAATTAAAGCTTCTACAGAGAAAAGGAACACTGTTCTCACTTTTAACCATACTTTGACATATCCCAAACAGACGCTTCTCATTTCAGAGTAACACATGTGCATTTCTCACAAAAGCATTTCATGAAATTCACTGACTTTCAAATGATTGTGATTATCTTTCAAATTAAAGCTTCTACAGAGAAAAGGAACACTGTTCTCACTTTTAACCATACTTTGATATATCCCAAACAGACGCTTCTCATTTCAGAGTAACACATGTGCGTTTCTCACAAAAGCATTTCATGAAATTCACTGACTTTCAAATGATCGTGATTATCTTTCAAAGTAAAGGTTCTACAGAGAAAAGGAACACTGTTCTCACCTTTCACCATACTTTGACATATCCCAAACAGACGCTTCTCATTTAAGAGTAACACATGTGCGTTTCTCACAAAAGCATTTCATGAAATTCACTGACTTTCAAATGATCGTGATTATCTTTCAAAGTAAAGCTTCTACGGAGAAAAGGAACACTGTTCTCACCTTTCACCATACTTTGACATATCCCAAACAGACGCTTCTCATTTCAGAGTAAAACATGTGCGTTTCTCACAAAAGCATTTCATGAAATTCACTGACTTTCAAATGATCGTGATTATCTTTCAAAGTAAAGATTCTACAGAGAAAAGGAACACTGTTCTCACTTTTACCCATACTTTGACATATCCCAAACAGATGCTTATCATTTCAGAGTAACTCATGTGCGTTTCTCACAAAAGCATTTCATGAAATTCACTGACTTTCAAATGATCGTGATTATCTTTCAAAGTAAAGCTTCTACAGAGAAAAGGAACACTGTTCTCACTTTTACCCATACTTTGACATATCCCAAACAGACGCTTCTCATTTCAGAGTAACACATGTGCGTTTCTCACAAAAGAATTTCATAAAATTCACTGACTTTCAAATGATCGTGATTATCTTTCAAAGTAAAGATTCTACAGAGAAAAGGAACACTGTTCTCACTTTTAACCATACTTTGACATATCCCAAACAGACGCTTCTCATTTCAGAGTAACACATGTGCGTTTCTCACAAAAGCATTTCATGAAATTCACTGACTTTCAAATGATCGTGATTACCTTTCAAAGTAAAGCTACTACAGAGAAAAGGAACAGTGTTCTCACTTTTAACCATACTTTGCCATATCCCAAACAGACGCTTCTCATTTCAGAGTAACACATGTGCGTTTCTCACAAAAGCATTTCATGAAATTTATACACTTTCAAAGAACGTGATTATCTTTCAAAGTAAAGCTTCTACAGAGAAAAGGAAAACGGTTCTCACTTTTAACCATACTTTGACATATCCCAAACAGACACTTCTCATTTCAGAGAAACAGATGTGCGTTTCTCACAAAAGCATTTCATGAAATTATTTTGCTTTCAAAGAACGTGATTATCTTTCATAGTAAAGCTTCTACAGAGAAAAGGAACACTGTTCTCACTTTTAACCATACTTTGACATAACCCTAACAAATGCTTCTTATTTCAGAGTAACAGATGTGCGTTTCTCAAAAAAGCATTTCATGAAATTCAATGACTTTCAAATGATCGTGATTACCTTTCAAAGTAAAGCTACTACAGAGAAAAGGAACAGTGTTCTAACTTTTAACCATACTTTGACATATCCCAAACTTACGTTTCTTATTTCATAGTAAAACATGTGCGTTTCTCACAAAAGCATTTCATGAAATTCTTTTGCATTCAAAGAACGTGATTATGTTTCAAAGTAAAGCTTCTACAGAGAAAAGGAACACTGTTCTCACTTTTATCCATACTTTGACATATTTCAAACAGACGCTTCTAATTTCAGAGTGACACATGTGTGTTTCTCACAAAAGCATTTCATGAAATTCATACACTTTCAGAGAAAGTGATTATCTTTCAAAATAAAGCTTCTATAGAGAAAAGGAACACGGTTCTCACTTTTAAACATACTTTGACATATCCCAAGCAGACGCTTCTCATTTCAGAGTAACACATGTGCGTTTCTCACAAAAGCATTTCATGAAATTCATACACTTTCAGAGAAGGATATTGTCTTTCAAAGTATAGCTTCTACAGAGAAAAGGAACACTGTTCTCACTTTTAACCATACTTTGACATATCCCACACAGACGCTTCTCATTTCAGAGTAATAGATGTGCTTTCCTCACAAAAGCATTTCATGAAATTCTTTTGCTTTCAAAGAACGTGATTATCTTTCAAATTAAAGCTTCTACAGAGAAAAGGAACACTGTTTTCACTTTTAACCATACTTTGACATATCCCTAAAAACGCTTCTTATTTCAGAGTAACAGATGTTTGTGCTTTCAAAAAAGCATTTCATGAAATTCAATGACTTTCAAATGATCGTGATTATCTTTCAAAGTAAAGCTACTAAAGAGAAAAGGAACAGTGTTCTCACTTTTAACCATACTTTGCCATATCCCAAACAGACGCTTCTCATTTCAGAGTAACACATGTGCGTTTCTCACAAAAGCATTTCATGAAATTTATACACTTTCAAAAATCAAAATAATTTTTAAAAAAAAAATAAAAAAAAAAAAAAAAAAAAATTTTATACTTTTTTAAAAAAAAAAAAAAAAAAAAAAAAAATTTCAGAGTAACACATGTGTGTTTTCAAAAGCATTTCATGAAATTATACATTTAAAAAAGTGATTATCTTTCAAAATAAAGCTTCTACAGAGAAAAGGAACACGGTTCTCACTTTTAAACATACTTTGACATATCCCAAACAGACGCTTCTCATTTCAGAGTAACAGATGTGTGTTTCTCACAAAAGCATTTCAGGAAATTCATACACTTTCAGAGAACGTGATTATCTTTCAAAGTAAAGCTTCTACAGAGCAAAGGAACACGGTTCTCACTTTTAAACATACTTTGACTTATCCCAAACAGACGCTTCTCATTTCAGAGTAATAGATGTGCGTTTCTCACAAAAGCATTTCATGAAATTCGTTTGCTTTCAAGAATGTGAATATCTTTCAAAATAAAGATTCTACAGATAAAAGGAACACTGTTCTCACTTTAAACCTTTCTTTGACATATCCCAAACAGACGCTTCTCATTTCAGAGTAACACATGTGCGTTTCTCACAAAAGCATTTCATGAAATTCTTTCGCTTTCATAGAACGTGATTATCTTTCAAAATAAAGATTCTACAGAGAAAAAGGAACACTGTTCTCACTTTTAACCTTACTTTGACATATCCCATACAGACGCTTATCCTTTGAGAGTAACAGATTTGCATTTCTCAAAAAAGCATTTCATGAAATTCACTGACTTTCAAATCCTCGTCATATCCTTTCAAACTAAAGCTTCTACAGAGAAAAGGAACACTGTTCTCACTTTTAACCATACTTTTATATGTCCCAAACTGACATTTCTCATTTCAGAGTAACAGATGTGCGTTTCTCACAAAAGCATTTCATGAAATTCATACACTTTCAGAGAAAGTGATTATCTTTCAAAGTAAAGCTTCTAGAGAGAAAAGGAACACGCTTCTCACTTTTAAACATACTTTGACATATCCCAAAAAGACGCTTCTCATTTCAGAATAACAGATGTGCGTTTCTCACAAAAGCATTTCATGAAATTCTTTTGCTTTAAGAGAACGTTATTAACTTTCAAAGTAAAGCTTCTACAGAGAAAAGGAACACTGTTCTCACTTTTAACCATACTTTGACATATCCCAAAAAGGACGCTTCTCATTTCAGAGTAACACATGTGCATTTCTCACAAAAGCATTTCATGAAATTCTTTTTCTTTCAAAGGACGTGATTATCTTTCAAAGTAAAGCTTCTCCAGAGAAAAGGAACACTGTTCTCACTTTTAACCATACTTTGATATATCCCAAACAGACGCTTATAATTATAGATGTGCGTTTCTCACAAAAGCATATTATGAAATTCACTGACTTTCAAATGATCATGAGTTCCTTTCAAATTAAAGCTTCTACAGAGAAAAGGAACACTGTTCTCACTTTTAACCATACTTTGACATATCGCAAACAGCTGCTTCTCATTTCAGAGTAACACATGTGCGATTCTCACAAAAGCATTTCATGAAATTCTTTTGCTTTCAAAGAACGTGATTATCTTTCAAAGTAAAGCTTCTAAAGAGAAAAGGAACACTGTTCTCACTTTTAACCATACTTTCACATATCCCTAACAAATGATTCTTATTTCAGAGTAACAGATGTGCGTTTCTCAAAAAAGCATTTCATGAAATTCAATGACTTTCAAATGATCGTGATTACTTTTCAAAGTAAAGCTACTACAGAGAAAAGGAACAGTGTTCTCACTTTTAACCATACTTTGACATATCCCAAAGAGACGCTTCACATTTCAGAGTAACACATGTGCGTTTCTCACAAAAGCATTTCATGAAATTCTTTTGCATTCTAAGAACTTAATTATATTCAAAGTAAAGCTTCTACAGAGAAAAGGAACACTGTTCTCACTTTTAAACATACTTTGACATATTTTAAACAGATGCTTCTAATTTTAGAGTAACATGTGTGTTTCTCACAAAAGCATTTCATGAAATTCATACACTTTCAGAGAAAGTGATTATCTTTCAAAGTAAAGCTTCTAGAGAGAAAAGGAACACGGTTCTCACTTTTAAACATACTTTGACATATCCCAAACAGACGCTTCTCATTTCAGAGTAACAGATGTGCGTTTCTCACAAAAGCATTTCATGAAATTCATACACTTTCAGAGAACGTGATTATCTTTCAAAGTAAAGCTTCTACAGAGAAAAGGAACACTGTTCTCACTTTTAACCATACTTTGACATATCCCAAACAGACGCTTCTCATTTCAGATGTGCATTTCTCACAAAAGCATTTCTTGAAATTCACTGACTTACAAGTGATCATGATTACCATTCAAATTAAAGCTTCTACAGAGAAAAGGAACACTGTTCTCACTTTTAACCATACTTTGACATATCCCAAACAGACGCTTCTCATATCAGAGTAACACATGTGCGTTTCTCACAAAAGCATTTCATGAAATCCTTTTGCTTTCAAAGAACGTGATTATCTTTCAAAGTGAAGCTTCTACAGAGAAAAAGAACACTGTTCTCACTTTTAACCATACTTTGACATATCCCTAATAAACGCTTCTTTTTTAAGAGTAACAGATGTGCGTTTCTCAAAAAAGCATTTCATGAAATTCAATGACTTTCAAATGATCGTGATTACCTTTCAAAGTAAAGCTACTACAGAGAAAAGGAACAGTGTTCTCACTTTTAACCATACTTTGACATATCCCAAACAGACGCTTCACATTTCAGAGAAACACATGTGCGTTTCTCACAAAAGCATTTCATGAAATTCTTTTGCATTCAAAGAACGTGATTATGTTTCAAAGTAAAGCTTCTACAGAGAAAAGGAACACTGTTCTCACTTTTAACCATACTTTGACATATCCCACACAGACGCTTCTCATTTCAGAGTAATAGATGTGCGTTTCTCACAAAAGCATTTCATGAAATTCTTTTGCTTTCAAAGAACGTGATTATCTTTCAAATTAAAGCTTCTACAGAGAAAAGGAACACTGTTCTCACTTTTAACCATACTTTGACATATCCCTAAAAACGCTTCTTATTTCAGAGTAACAGATGTGCGTTTCTCAAAAAAGCATTTCATGAAATTCAATGACTTTCAAATGATCATGATTACCTTTCAAAGTAAAGCTACTACAGAGAAAAGGAACAGTGTTCTCACTTTTAACCATACCTTGCCATATCCCAAACAGACGCTTCTCATTTCAGAGTAACACATGTGCGTTTCTCACAAAAGCATTTCATGAAATTTATACACTTTCAAAGAACGTGATTATCTTTCAAAGTAAAGCTTCTACAGACAAAAGGAAAACGGTTCTCACTTTTAACCATACTTTGACATATCCCAAACTGACGCTTCACATTTCAGAGTAACACATGTGCGTTTCTCACAAAAGCATTTCATGAAATTCTTTTGCATTCAAACAACGTGATTATGTTTCAAAGTAAAGCTTCTGCAGAGAAAAGGAACACTGTTCTCACTTTTAACCATACTTTGACATATTTCAAACAGACGCTTCTAATTTCAGAGTAACACATGTGTGTTTCTCACAAAAGCATTTCATGAAATTCATACACTTTCAGAGAAAGTGATTATCTTTCAAAATAAAGCTTCTATAGAGAAAAGGACCACGGTTCTCACTTTTAAACATACTTTGACATATCACAAACAGACGCTTCTCATTTCAGAGTAACTGATGTGCGTTTCTCACAAAAGCATTTCAGGAAATTCACTGACTTTCAAATGATCGTGATTATCTTTCAAAGTAAAGCTTCTACAGAGAAAAGGAACACGGTTCTCACTTTTAAACATACTTTGACATATTTTAAACAGACGCTTCTAATTTCAGAGTAACACATGTGTTTTTCTCACAAAAGCATTTCATGAAATTCATACACTTTCAGAGAAAGTGATTATCTTTCAAAATAAAGCTTCTACAGAGAAAAGGAACACGGTTCTGACTTTTAAACATACTTTGATATATCCCAAACAGACGCTTCTCATTTCAGAATAACAGATGTGTGTTTCTCCCAAAAGCATTTATGAAATTATTTTGCTTTCAAAAAACGTGATTATCTTTCAAAATAAAGCTTCACCAGAGAAAAGGAACACTGTTCTAACTTTTAACCATACTTTTACATATCGCTAACAGACGCTTCTCATTTCAGAGTAACACATGTGCGTTTCTCACAAAAGCATTTCATGAAATTCATACACCTTCAGAGAACGTGATTATCTTTCAAAGTAAAGCTTCTACAGAGAAGTGGAACACTGTTCTCACTTTTAACCTTACTTTGACATATCCCAAACTGACTCTTCTCATTTCAGAGTAATAGATGTGCGTTTCTCACAAAAGCATTTCATGAAATTCTTTTGCTTTCCAAGAAGGTGATTATCTTTCAAAATAAAGATTCTACAGATAAAAGGAACACTGTTCTCACTTTTAACCTTACTTTGACATAACCCAAACAGACGCTTCTCATTTCAGAGTAACACATGTGCGTTTCTCTCAAAACATTTCATGAAATTCTTTTGCTTTCAAAGAACGTGATTATCTTTCAAATTAAGATTCTACAGAAAAAAGGAACACTGTTCTCACTTTTAACCATACTTTTACATATCCCAAACAGACGCTTCTCATTTCAGAGTAACTGATGTGCGTTTCTCACAAAAGCATTTCATGAAATTCATACACTTTCAGAGAACGTGATTATCTTTCAAAGTAAAGCTTCTACAGAGAAAAGGAACACTGTTCTCACTTTTAACCATACTTTTACATATCCCAAAAGGACGCTTCTCATTTCAGAGTAAGACATGTGCATTTCTCAAAAAAGCATTTCATGAAATTCTTTTGCTTTCAAAGAACGTGATTATCTTTCAAAGTAAAGCTTCTACAGAGAAAAGGAACACTGTTCTCACTTTTAACCATACTTTGACATATCCCAAACAGACGCTTCTCATTTCAGAGTAACAGATGTGCGTTTCTCACAAAAGCATTTCATGAAATTCACTGACTTTCAAATGATCATGATTACCTTTCAAATCAAAGATTCTACAGAGAAAAGGAACACTGTTCTCACTTTTAACCATACTTTTATATATCCCAAACTGACGTTTCTCATTTCAGAGTAACACATGTGCGTTTCTCAAAAAAGCATTTCATGAAATTCTTTTGCTTTAAAAGAACGTGATTATCTTTCAAAGTAAAGCTTCTACAAAGAAAAGGAACACTGTTCTCACTTTTAACCATACTTTGACATATCCCAAACAGAGGCTTCTCATTTCAGATGTGCGTTTCTCACAAAAGCATTTCATGAAATTCACTGACTTTCAAATGATCGTGATTATCTTTCCAATAAAGCTTCTACAGAGAAAAGGAACACTGTTCTCACTTTTCACCATACTTTTACATATCCCAAACAGACGCTTCTCATTTCAGAGTAACACATGTGCGTTTCTCACAAAAGCATTTCATGAAATTCACTGACTTTCAAATGATCGTGATTATCTTTCAAAGTAAAGCTTCTACAGAGAAAAGGAACACTGTTCTCACATTTCACCATACTTTGACATATCCCAAACAGACGCTTCTCATTTCAGAGTAACACATGTGCGTTTCTCACAAAAGCATTTCATGAAATTCACTGACTTTCAAATGATCGTGATTATCTTTCAAAGTAAAGCTTCTACGGAGAAAAGGAACACTGTTCTCACTTTTCACCATACTTTGACATATCCCAAACAGAAGCTTCTCATTTCAGAGTAACACATGTGCGTTTCTCACAAAAGCATTTCATGAAATTCACTGACTTTCAAATGATCGTGATTATCTTTCAAAGTAAAGCTTCTACAGAGAAAAGGAACACTGTTCTCACTTTTACCCATACTTTGACATATCCCAAACAGATGCTTATCATTTCAGAGTAACACATGTGCGTTTCTCACAAAAGCATTTCATGAAATTCACTGACTTTCAAATGATCGTGATTATCTTTCAAAGTAAAGCTTCTACAGAGAAAAGGAACACTGTTCACACTTTTACCCATACTTTGACATATCCCAAACAGACGCTTCTCATTTCAGAGTAACACATGTGCGTTTCTCACAAAAGCATTTCATAAAATTCACTGACTTTCAAATGATCGTGATTATCTTTCAAAGTAAAGCTTCTACAGAGAAAAGGAACACTGTTCTCACTTTTAACCATACTTTGACATATCCCAAACAGACGCTTCTCATTTCAGAGTAACACATGTGCGTTTCTCACAAAAGCATTTCATGAAATTCATTGACTTTCAAATGATCGTGATTACCTTTCAAAGTAAAGCTTCTACAGAGGAAAAGGAACACTGTTCTCACTTTTAACCATACTTTGACATATCCCAAACAGACGCTTCTCATTTCAGAATAACAGACGTGCGTTTCTCACAAAAGCATTTCATGAAATTCTTTTGCTTTCAAAGAACGTGATTATCTTTCAAAATAAAGCTTCAACAGAGAAAAGGAACACTGTTCTCACTTTTAACCATACTTTGACATATCCCACACAGACGCTTCTCATTTCAGAGTAACAGATGTGCGTTTCTCACAAAATCATTTCATGAAATTCTTTTGCTTTCAAAGAACGTGATTATCTTTCAAATTAAAGCTTCTACAGAGAAAAGGAACACTGTTCCTACTTTTAAACATACTTTGACATATCCCTAAAGACGCTTCTTATTTCAGAGTAACAGATGTGCGTTTCTCAAAAAAGCATTTCATGAAATTCAATGACTTTCAAATGATCGTGATTACCTTTCAAAGTAAAGCTACTACAGAGAAAAGGAACAGTGTTCTCACTTTTAACCATACTTTGCCATATCCCAAACAGACGCTTCTCATTTCAGAGTAACACATGTGCATTTCTCACAAAAGCATTTCATGAAATTTATACACTTACAAAGAACGTGATTATCTTTCAAAGTAAAGCTTCTACAGAGAAAAGGAAAACGGTTCTCACTTTTAAACATACTTTGACATATCCCAAACAGACGCTTCACATTTCAGAGTAACACATGTGCGTTTCTCACAAAAGCATTTCATGAAATTCTTTTGCATTCAAACAACGTGATTATGTTTCAAAGTAAAGCTTCTGCAGAGAAAAGGAACACTGTTCTCACTTTCAACCATACTTTGACATATTTCAAACAGACGCTTCTAATTTCAGAGTAACACATGTGTGTTTCTCACAAAAGCATTTCATGAAATTCATACACTTTCAGAGAAAGTGATTATCTTTCAAAATAAAGCTTCTATAGACTAAAGGAACACGGTTGTCACTTTTAAAAATACTTTGACATATCCCAAACAGACACTTCTCATTTCAGAGTAACAGATGTGCGTTTCTCACAAAAGCATTTCATGAAATTCTTTTGCTTTCAAAGAACGTGATTATCTTTCATAGTAAAGCTTCTACAGAGAAAAGGAACACTGTTCTCACTTTTAACCATACTTTGACATAACCCTAACAAACGCTTCTTATTTCAGAGTAACAAATGTGCGTTTCTCAAAAAAGCATTTCATGAAATTCAATGACTTTCAAATGATCGTGATTAAATTTGAAAGTAAAGCTACTACAGAGAAAAGGAACAGTGTTCTAACTTTTAACCATACTTTGACATATCCCAAACTTACGTTTCTTATTTCATAGTAACACATGTGCGTTTCTCACAAAAGCATTTCATGAAATTCTTTTGCATTCAAAGAACGTGATTATGTTTCAAAGAAAAGCTTCTACAGAGAAAAGGAACACTGTTCTCACTTTTATCCATACTTTGACATATTTCAAACAGACGCTTCTAATTTCAGAGTGACACATGTGTGTTTCTCACAAAAGCATTTCATGAAATTCATACACTTTCAGAGAAAGTGATTATCTTTCAAAATAAAGCTTCTATAGAGAAAAGGAACACGGTTCTCACTTTTAAACATACTTTGACATATCCCAAGCAGACGCTTCTCATTTCAGAGTAACACATGTGCGTTTCTCACAAAAGCATTTCATGAAATACATACACTTTCAGAGAACGATATTGTCTTTCCAAGTATAGCTTCTACAGAGAAAAGGAACACTGTTCTCACTTTTAACCATACTTTAATATATCCCAAACAGACGCTTCTCATTTCAGAATAACAGACGTGCGTTTCTCACAAAAGCATTTCATGAAATTCTTTTGCTTTCAAAGAACGTGATTATCTTTCAAAATAAAGCTTCAACAGAGAAAAGGAACACTGTTCTCAATTTTAACCATACTTTGACATATCCCAAAGAGACGCTTCTCATTTCAGAGTAATAGATGTGCGTTTCTCACAAAAGCATTTCATGAAATTCTTTTGCTTTCAAAGAACGTGATTATCTTTCAAAGTAAAGCTTCCACAGAGAAAAGGAACACTGTTCTCACATTTAACCATACTTTGACATATCCCTAACAAATGCTTCTTATTTCAGAGTAACAGATGTGCGTTTTTCAAAAAAGGATTTCATGAAATTCAATGACTTTCATATGATCGTGATTACCTTTCAAAGTAAAGCTACTACAGAGAAAAGGAACAGTGTTCTCACTTTTAACCATACTTTGACATATCCCAAACAGATGCTTCCCATTTCAGAGTAACACATGTGAGTTTCTCACAAAAGCATTACATGAAATTCTTTTGCATTCAAAGAACGTGATTATGTTTCAAAGTAAAGCTTCTACAGAGAAAAGGAACACGGTTCTCACTTTTAAACATACTTTGACATATTTTAAACAGACGCTTCTAATTTCAGAGTAACACATGTGTTTTTCTCACAAAAGCATTTCATGAAATTCATACACTTTCAGAGAAAGTGATTATCTTTCAAAATAAAGCTTCTACAGAGAAAAGGAACACGGTTCTGACTTTTAAACATACTTTGATATATCCCAAACAGACGCTTCTCATTTCAGAATAACAGATGTGCGTTTCTCACAAAAGCATTTATGAAATTATTTTGCTTTCAAAAAACGTGATTATCTTTCAAAATAAAGCTTCACCAGAGAAAAGGAACACTGTTCTAACTTTTAACCATACTTTTACATATCGCTAACAGACGCTTCTCATTTCAGAGTAACACATGTGCGTTTCTCACAAAAGCATTTCATGAAATTCATACACCTTCAGAGAACGTGATTATCTTTCAAAGTAAAGCTTCTACAGAGAAGTGGAACACTGTTCTCACTTTTAACGATACTTTGACATATCCCAAACTGACTCTTCTCATTTCAGAGTAATAGATGTGCGTTTCTCACAAAAGCATTTCATGAAATTCTTTTGCTTTCCAAGAAGGTGATTATCTTTCAAAATAAAGATTCTACAGATAAAAGGAACACTGTTCTCACTTTTAACCTTACTTTGACATAACCCAAACAGACGCTTCTCATTTCAGAGTAACACATGTGCGTTTCTCTCAAAACATTTCATGAAATTCTTTTGCTTTCAAAGAACGTGATTATCTTTCAAATTAAGATTCTACAGAAAAAAGGAACACTGTTCTCACTTTTAACCATACTTTTACATATCCCAAACAGACGCTTCTCATTTCAGAGTAACTGATGTGCGTTTCTCACAAAAGCATTTCATGAAATTCATACACTTTCAGAGAACGTGATTATCTTTCAAAGTAAAGCTTCTACAGAGAAAAGGAACACTGTTCTCACTTTTAACCATACTTTGACATATCCCAAACAGACGCTTCTCATTTCAGAGTAACACATGTGCGTTTCTCACAAAAGCATTTCATGAAATTCACTGACTTTCAAATGATCGTGATTATCTTTCCAATAAAGCTTCTACAGAGAAAAGGAACACTGTTCTCACTTTTCACCATACTTTTACATATCCCAAACAGACGCTTCTCATTTCAGAGTAACACATGTGCGTTTCTCACAAAAGCATTTCATGAAATTCACTGACTTTCAAATGATCGTGATTATCTTTCAAAGTAAAGCTTCTACAGAGTAAAGGAACACTGTTCTCACCTTTCACCATACTTTGACATATCCCAAACAGACGCTTCTCATTTCAGAGTAACACATGTGCGTTTCTCACAAAAGCATTTCATGAAATTCACTGACTTTCAAATGATCGTGATTATCTTTCAAAGTAAAGCTTCTACGGAGAAAAGGAACACTGTTCTCACTTTTCACCATACTTTGACATATCCCAAACAGACGCTTCTCATTTCAGAGTAACACATGTGCGTTTCTCACAAAAGCATTTCATGAAATTCACTGACTTTCAAATGATCGTGATTATCTTTCAAAGTAAAGCTTCTACAGAGAAAAGGAACACTGTTCTCACTTTTACCCATACTTTGACATATCCCAAACAGATGCTTATCATTTCAGAGTAACACATGTGCGTTTCTCACAAAAGCATTTCATGAAATTCACTGACTTTCAAATGATCGTGATTATCTTTCAAAGTAAAGCTTCTACAGAGAAAAGGAACACTGTTCTCACTTTTACCCATACTTTGACATATCCCAAACAGACGCTTCTCATTTCGGAGTAACACATGTGCGTTTCTCACAAAAGCATTTCATAAAATTCA
>CADCXT010003581.1:0-118624 GCA_902806775.1 Microtus agrestis
CTAGTCACTTGAATGAAGACAAAGAAATCCTGTCTTGAAAAACCAAAATAAATAAATAAATATAAATTTTAACAAAAAAAGAAAGAACTACGATGGACTTGTGCTTAATTGGACACTGGTCTAAGTTAATATAATCATGAGGCTCCACGGTTAACTATTTCAGTTATATTATTTCTTAATATGTAAGGAACAGGATTGGGTATATTTTATTGATTTTTCAGAGCATGAATTAGTTTTCCTTAAACCCCAATATTTCAGGGTTCGCAAACCTTGTTATAATAGCGACTTAAGAAACACAGGGCTTGGGCCTGAAGAATTTGCTTAGCAGTTAAATGCTCATCTTCTCTTGTAGAGGACACAAATTTGATTCTCAACAACCAAAACTCAAAGCTTACAACCACTTCTAACTCTAGCTGCAAGGATCTGATACCAATTTCTGGACTTTGGTAGGACGTACACTCATACATACACAAATACACACACAGAGAGAGAGAGAGAGAGAGAGAGAGAGAGAGAGAGAGAGAGAGAGAGAGAGAGAAAGTATTACAAATAAAACTAAACCTAAAAAAATGAAACAACATGCTGTAATAAAATAGTTGAGGATAGGGTTCCTTGGCTGAATGGCTTGTTGCCTATGAATGAGGACTTAAATTTTAATACCAAGCACCCAATTAAGAATCAGATCTGGTATATATCAATAACTACAGTGTTGCAGGGCACAGAGGCAGGTGAATCCCAATGTATCACTGTTCAGAGAATCTAATAAACAGTTCTCATCAACAATAGAAATTAGTTTCAGCAAACCAAATCACTATAAATAAAATGAGGCAAATTTGTGGTAACATTCTTGAGTTATGGCATGAGGACACACAGAGTAAGGGCAGAGGATTGTAATTTTGAGACTAGTCTGAACTTCATGATACTGTCTTAAAAATGAAAACAAACAAACAAAACCCAGCCATGCATTGTGATTTATATTATTTACAAGACATAGGAAATAGGTAAGTGGATTTGGGGAAAATAGAGGCCAGCTTCTATGTGATGAGTTTCAGTACCACCTAAGTGACATAGTGAAATACTGGCCCAATTTTTTTAACTGCAGTGGTGGTGGCGCCACATACCTTTAATTCCAGCACTTGGGAGGCAGAGTTATTCAGATCTCTGTGAGTTCTAGGCCAGCCTGGCCCACAAAGCAAGTTTCGGGACAGGCTCTAAAGCTACACAGAGAAACCCTAAAGGAAAAAAAGACTTTAAAGAACAGCAACATATTAGTATACAGGCTAAACTTCAGTCTCCCTCTCCTTCTTTATGTCTGTACACTAGTGTGTATATGTGTGTGTGTTCTCTCTATACACGTGTATGTTTGTGTTCTGTGCATACACGTCTTTGTGTTCTGTGCATACATGTGTGTGTGCCTGTGCATACATATATGTGTGTTCTATGCATACATGTGTGCATACATTTAGTGTATCCTCCTTGCACAGAGACCGGAAGAGGAGGCTGTGTGCTCTGATCTATCACTCTACACCTGATTCAGATGAGACAGCATCTTTCTCTGAACCTGGAGCTAGGCTGGCCATCTGCTGGCCCTAGAGATTTTGGGGTCTCCATTCTCTTCAGATTCAACAGTCCATGGGTTACAGGAACCTGCATAGCCACAATCAAATTTTTAGAAGGATTCTAGGATCTAACCATAAACTTCTGTGTTTGAATGGCAAGGAAACTTAACCAACCTGTACTCTCTCCAGCTCTCAGTTAAGAAATTTGTTTTATTTTTTTTTTTTATTTAATTTAATTTTCCATTCAAAAATTTACACTTCCTCCCTCCTTCCATTTCCCTCATGCTCCCCACTCACTTTCTGCTCTCCTCTCCCTCCTTAAAAGAGGGCAGGTTACCCTGCCCTGTGGGAAGGCCAAGGACCTCCCCCTTCAATCCCTCCCTAGGAAACTGTGCATCCAAATAGACTGGGGTTCCAAAAAGCCAACACATGCAGTAGAAACAGGCCGCAGTGCTACTTCTCAGTCAGCCTCCATTGTCAGCCACATTTAGAGCTTCTGATTTGATCACATGCTCATTCAGGTCTGGTCCATTTGGCTTTGGTGAGCTCCCATTAGATCAGGCACACTGTCTCAGTGGCTGGACCAAACCCTCAAAGTCCTGATTTCCTTGCTCATCTTTTCCCTACTTCTGCTTTTAAACTGGACCTTGGGAACTCAGTCCATTGCTCTGATGAGGGTCTCTGTCTCTATCTCCATCCTTTGTCTAATGAAGATTCTATGGTGATACTCGAGAAAATCATTAGTGTGATAGTGGGGCGAGGCCAGTTGATGCACTCTCTCCTCTGCTGGCCAAGTACCTAGGTGCGGACATCCCCGTGGACACCTGGGATCCGATCTAGAGCCAAGTCTCTTGCCAACCCTAAAATGGGCCCCTTAATGTAGAGATCTTCTATCCTCCTCCTATATTAAACCTTCTTCCATCTTCTCCTCCCCACCCCCAAACTCTCCCCAGTTTTACCTTCTCCTGTCTCTCCCCCTCTCCTCTTCCCCCATCCAGCCCCCACTCCTTCCCCTACCCCATGCTCCCAAATTTTGCCTGGCAATCTTCTTTGCATCCAATTTCCAGGAGGATCTATATATGTTTTCTTGGGGTTCATCTTGTATTTGGCTTCTCTAGGCTTGTGAACTATAGACTCAATGGCTTTTGTTTATGGCTAGAGTCCACTACCGAGTGACTACATAGCATATTCAGCTTTTTGGGTCTGGTTTATCTCACTCAAGATAATGTTTTCTATTTCCATCCATTTGTATGCAGAATTCAAGATATCTTTGTTTTTTACCGCTGAGTAGTATTCTAATGTGTATATATTCCATACATTCTTTACCCATTCTTCCATTGAGGGGCATCTAGGTTGTTTCCAGGTTCTGGCTATTACAAATAATGCTGCTATGAACATAGTTGAACAAATGCTTTTGTAGTATGATTGGGCATCTCTTGGGTATAATCATAAGTGTGGTATTACTAGATCTTGAGGTTAGTTGATTCCCCACTTCCTGAGTAACCGCCACACTGCTTTCCAATGTTTAGTTTCTTGCGTCCTTTATAGATTTTGGAGATTACACCAGCCAGTCGAGCAGGCACACACATACCCCTCCAAATGGTTCTACTCAGTACAGGAGCAGGGCGTCTTTATATTTAAAATATTATACCACTGTAACAGTTATCAAAGTCCAGAACTTTTCCCACATCTTAAATAGAAAATGAAGAACAAATACAACTCCTGATTTTTCAGCAGTCACTCCTGTGTTTCGATATCTAGATACCATAGTAACCACCAATCTGCTTCAGTGGGTAAGTCTTCTAAATCGAGACAGCCTCATGTATCCCAGGCTGTTCTTGAACTCACTTTACCAGGTGAACATCACCAATTTCAAAGCTGGGGTAATATAGGGATTCACACATTTATAACTGCAGGGCAGGACTTGGTCATCTGTCTGAGTTGTGCCATTTACAAATAACTTGTCACTGTCCAGTGACCAGTTGAAGGGACAAAAGAATGAGAATTAGACCTAAAAGATTGCACCCTATTCCCCTGTGCCTGACTCAACTCTACTCTTGGCCTTTGCCCTTTCCTTTGAGATGCCTTTTACCTCTGGCCTTCTATGGTGGGACTCCAAGGATCCCGCTCCAGACAGCAACAAGGAAAACTAGGCCTCTGTGAAGTGGACTTCGAAATGGGATTCCCTCAGCCACAAAGTACTATTGCCTGAATGTCGGCAGGCCCCATCTTGACTGGTCCTCCTGGGCACCAGGTTCTCACATGGGTGGTACAAGATGTCTGGTAGATCAAGGGCTGAGTGCCCTATTAGACAGTGGATATCACTGGTGTGGCCTAGCAGAGCCCTGAATTTATAAGCTCCACAGGACGCCCCACCCCTTGCCCCGCCCGTCCCTCTGTGACTTCAGTCCCCTGTGTTATGCAAGGCCTCTCTGATTGGTCAGCAACCCTGGGTGGCTGTGCCCTCTCCCCAGCTTATAATTTTGTGGGTGTCAGTGTTTGTTCAATTTTAAGACCTCTGTGCTTATAAATGTAGGTATTTAGATTGTGTTTGATAGTAGGGACAAAGTCTTTATGACAATATCCACTTCCTTGTATAACAGTTGGAAATCATTACCATATAAAAAGACAAATATTTTAGCCAGACAGAGTGCTACAGTCTTTTATTCCCAGCACACAGAGGCAGAGGCAGGTGAATCTCTGGGAGAAGTCAGCCTGGTCTACATAGTGACTTCCAGGACAGCCAGATCTACATAGTGAGATCCCTTCATAAAAAAAAAGACAAATATTTTCTACTGTATGGGAATTGAGATGAGAGAGGAGTCACTGGGCTAGTAATATTTTCTCACAACATTTATTCCATCAAATTTACTATTAACAATTTAGTTTTTACTAGCTTAATTCAGGGAGAACTGCCACAGGGGTGCTCGAAACTTTCTAATAATACCATTTTATTAAACATACATCATACTTGGCTCTACTAAATCTTGTTTTACAAAAATTAACTCAAAGTAATCCCTTTCTTATTTCTTAGCTAGGCTATCTCCCAGAAAATTATGTTTGGAATTTTATAACAGGGCATAGCAAGACTAGTCACTTGAATGAAGACAAAGAAATCCTGTCTTGAAAAACCAAAATAAATAAATAAATAAATATAAATATTAACAAATAAATAAAGGACTAGGATGGACTTGTGCTTAATTGGACACTGGTCTAAGTTAATATAAACCAGAGCCTCCACAGTTTACTATATTCAGTTATATTATTTCTTAATATGTAAAGAACAGGATTGGGTATATTTTATAGATTTTTCAGAGCATAGATTAGTTTTCCTCTAAACCCAATATTTCAGGCTTCAGAAACCTTGTC
Source organism: Microtus agrestis (assembly GCA_902806775.1). Taxonomy (NCBI): domain Eukaryota; kingdom Metazoa; phylum Chordata; class Mammalia; order Rodentia; family Cricetidae; genus Microtus; species Microtus agrestis. Next base: position 4,929 of record CADCXT010003581.1, read on the forward strand.
ATAATACCGACTTAAGAAACACAGGGCTTGGGTCTGAAGAACTTCCTTAGTGGTTAAATGATCATCTTCTCTTGTAGAGGACACAAATTTGATTCTCAAAAACCAAAACTCATAACTTACAACCACTTCTAACTCTACCTGAAAGGATCTGATACCAATTTCTGGACTATGGTAGGACTTACAGTCATACACACACACACACACACACACACACAGACAGACAGAGAGAGAGAGAGAGAGAGAGACAGAGAGAGAGAGAGACAGAGAGAGATGGAAAGAGAGAGAGAATAACAAATAGAACAAAACCTTAAAAAATGAAATAACATGTTTTAATATTGAGTTGAGGAGAGGGTCCCTTGGCTAAATGGCTTGTTGCCTAACAATGAGGACCCAAATTTCAACTCCCAGTACCCAATTAAGAATCAGATCTGGTATATGTCAATAACCACAGTGTTGCATGGGACAGAGGCAGGTGAATCCCAATGTATCACTGTTCAGAGAATCTAATAAACAGTTCTCATCAACAATAGAAATTAGTTTCACCAAACCAAGTCAGTGTAAATAAAATGAGTCAATTTTGTGGTAACATTCTTGAGTTATGGCATGAGGACACACAGAGTAAGGGCAGAGGATTGTAATTATGACAGTAGTCTGAACTTCATGATACTGTCTTAAAAACGAAAATAAACAAACAAAACCCAGCTAGGCATAGTGGTTAATATTAATCGCAAGACTTAGGAAATAGGTAAGTGGATTTGGGGAAATTAGAGGCCAGCTTCTTTGTGATGAGATTCAGTACCATCTAAGTGACATAGTGAAATACTGGCTCAATTTTTTTTTAACTGGAAAGTTGGTGGCACCACATGCCTTTAATCCCAGCACTTGGGAGGCAGAGGTAGTCGGATCTCTGTGAGTTCGAGGCCAGCCTGGCAAACAGAGCAATTTTCAGGACAGGCTCTGAATCTACACAGAGAAACCCTAAGGAAAAAAAAGAATTTAAAGAAGAGCAAAATATTAGTATCCAGGCAAAATCTCAGTCTTTATCTCCTTCTTTATGTCTGTACACTACTGTGTATATGTGTGTGTTCTCTGTATACAAGTGTATGTGTGTCTTCTGTGCATACACGTCTGTGTGTTCTGTGCATACATGAGTGCGTGTCCTGTGCATACACATATGAGTGTTCTATGCATACATGTGTGCATACATTTAGTGGACCCTCCATGCACAGAGATCGGAAGAGGAGGCTGGGTGCTCTGATCTATCTCTCTCCACCTGATTCAGCTGAGACAGCATCTTTCTCTGAACCTCTAGCTAGGCTGGCCATCTGCAGGCCCTAGAAATTTTGGTGTCTAGATTCTCTTCAGATTCAACAGTCCATGGGTTACAGTAACATACATAGGCACAATCAACTTTTTACATGGATTCTTGGATCTAACCTCAAACTTCTGTCTTTGAATGGCAAGGACACTTATCTAATGAGTACTCTCTCAAGTACCCTACAACAGATGGGCACAGGCGATCGCTTCCTAGGTATAATCCCAGGAGCACAGTCATTAAGGGCAATATTGAATAAATGGGACCTACTGAAACGGAGAAGCTTCTGGAAAGCAAAGGACACTGTCACTAAGAAAAAAATGCAAACCACATGCTGGGAGAAGATATTCAGCAACCCCACAACAGACAAAGGTCTGATATCCAAAATATAGAAAGAACTCAAGAAACTAGACTTTAAAAGATTTACTTATGTGTGTATGTGTGTATATGTGTATATATGGATATATGTGTGTGAATATTTGTGAGTGTGTATTTATGTATATGTGTATGTATATGTGAGTGTGTGAATAAGTGTGTGTATGTGCAGTTGCCTGCCAAGGTTAGAAAAGAATGTCAGACTCCTGGAGCTGGAGATACAGCTGTGAACTGAACTCTGGTCCATTGTAAGAGCAGCAAGCTCTTATTCTTCGAGTCATCACTCCAACCCCCTTGAACTTATTCCTAAGACTGTTCAATGGACCAAAGGTAACTTAGTGAAATAAAGAGAGAGCTATTAGAAAAATAAACAGAAAGGCATTTGTCTTACTTCTATTCTATTGCTGTGAAGAGACACCATGACCAAAGCAGCTTTTAAAAAAAGAAGCAGTTTATTGGGATCTTGCTCACAGTTTCATAGTGGAGGCTATGACCATGACCATTATGGTTGATAGCCTGGCAGCAGGCAGGCAGACATGGTGCTTGAGCAGTTCTGAGAGCGCCCATCCTGACCTGCATACAGCAGGCAGAGAAGGGGGGGGAGAGGGAGAGGGAGGGAAAAGGGAGAGGCAGAGGTGTGGCTGGCATGGGCTTTTGAAACCTCGAGACTCACCCCCAGTGATCAACTTCCTTTAACAAGACCACACCTCCTAATCCTTTTGAAACAGTCCACCAACTGGAAAACAAACATATTCAAATATAAGAGCCTATCAGGGCCACACTTATTCAAACCATCACAGTATGGAAAAGGGGAATTAAGTAATGCCTGTCCATCCATTGGGACATCCATTTTTATTGTTACATGTCATCTCTGGGGGGTGGGGGTGTTAGGGATATTTGCATAACAAGTTTCCAATCAGCCATCACTCTCGCAGAAGCCAAAGGAATCCTAACACTCCCCTTTCTCTACTTGATTTTCCACATTGGCATCACTTGTCGGAAAGGACCATATCACTTCAGCCCGATTTAGTTCAAAGCATGCAAACTATTGATGTGCAATTAATTGCTATTCATGGTGGGATGAAACAGAAGCCAACATGATTGAGTCAATTGTTGCTGGGGGCTGAAGATTTCCTTTCCATTTAATAAAACGTGATAAATATGATTTTAGTACAAGCTTAGAAACCCTGATGAAGCCTTTAGTTTTCATTTTTTTCAGCATTTCCAGAACACTATCTGTTGTGAACAGGAGCTGAGAGGAGAACTGTCGTGGAGCCACCAGACACACACTCAGCCAAGGTTTGGTTTGCACAGGAAGAAGATAAGCTTGCCTCTGCTCTCTCTGGAGTGTTGGCTCCAGGGTCCCCAGGGATCAAAGTCTTCAGGTTCCTTAGCTAAAATGACATTGCATTTGCATATAACCCTCTTGTTATATGCAATCCTCTTGTATACTTTATTATACTTACTTATGTGTGTGTGTGTGTGTGTGTGTGTGTGTGTGTGTGTGTGCATGCATATTGACTTGTACGTGTAAGTGACAGGGCCGGAAGGGGGAAACAATATAACGTGTACTGCTCCTCTACTCTCCACTTTATGACACCTATGGCAGGGGCTCTTGCTGAACTTGGAGCTGGCCTGGCTGCCAACAACCCCCGTGATCCTCCTGTGTCTGCCTCCCTTAGCACTGGAGTTATAGGTTCCCGTGTGACCACACACTGGGCTTTTTATGTGGGTGATGGGTCCTCGTGCTTATGCAGCAAACACTTTACTCCTGATGATCCCCAAGATCATCCTGCATCTTAAATAATCACCATATTACTTTTGTATTTAATGCAATGCAATTGCCCTGCAGGGGGCTGTTTTTTATGAAATGAGAAGAAAGATGATCTGTGTGTGTTCAGTACAGATACAGTATTTTAAAAACTACTTTTATTCATTTCTTGAGAACTTCATACAACATATTGGATTGTATCACTCCTCCCAGATCCATCCCTCTCCCTCCCAACTTAATAACCTCCCTCCCTCCATAATAACCCATTGAGTGATTTGTGTTACTCATAAACTCACAGGCACTGGGCTATTCACTGGAGCATGATCAACCTAGCACCAGCCACAACTTTGAAGAAAATCCCCTCTCACATCAACTGTCCATACTCCTAAGCTAGGGGTGAGGGATGATGAGGCCCTCCCACTCCATGATGGAGTGCTGATCGGCTTGGTTTTGTGCAGGGAAACAAAGCTGTTTGTTAGAAATCTTCCCAGCTCCTTCTACTGTGAGGCCAAGCTGAGATTTCTGAGCCAACCTACTAGCCCGCCCCTACAGGTTTCTGATACACGAATGGGAGTCAAGACCCTGAACTTGTATCTCTAAAAGATCCTGGGTGGTTCTGATGTTGTTGCCCTGGGGACTATCCTTTAACAACCGCTGGACAGAGAGGCCCTTGCAGAGATCAGAGGGGTCCCATTTGTGGGTTTCACATGACAGATACTGCTGTGATTTGGGTTTGAAATATCCCCCACAGGTTGGTATGTTGGAATAATGTTCAAAGGTGGGGATGAGAAGTGATTGAACTCTGAGGGTTCTAATCAATTGTGTTTGGAGGTGGGGGAAACTAGAAGTTTGGGGCTTGTTGAAGGAGTTGGTCATTTGGGATGCGGCTTTGGAGGGTATTTCTTGTCCATGGTCCCTTCCTGTGTTTGTTTCCTGGCTGCCAAGGAAGTGAGCAGGTGTGCTCCATCATCCATGGTCCATGTAACCATGGGCCAAAAGCTCTGAAAATGTGAACCAAAGTAAGTCCATTTTCTTTTTAAGTTGCCAGATATTTTGTTTTAATACTAAAGGGGTGACCGACATAAATGTGGCCACTAGTGATGCTGACCAAATCAGTTCAGATCTGGACTTGATGCAGGAAGACCCATGGCTTAATCTTTTCAGCTTTTTGTCTGAACGCTGCAAGCTAAGAGCAGATCCAATGTTCTCAAGTGGTTACATCAGGAAGATTCTGCCAATATATCTGTTGTCTGAGTGACAACAAGATCCTTGTTGCCTCCCACTCTGATCTTTCCCCTGACTTCACTTCTATATTTTTATAGACTTCAATATCATAGGAATTAGTGGGAAATGAGCATAAAAAGGAAGGAAGCTGTAAATTTGCTTTAAAAATCATTAAATCGCACACTTAAAATAAATGCATTTTTTTAGTATGGAAATTTTGCTTCAATAAAGCTGTTGAAAAGGTTTGGCCAACTGTGATGGTTGTTTTGTGAGTTGGTATTTGTCATAGCTCTTGTAATGTTGCTCTTAATAGTAGTGAGTTTTATTACAGATGAGTCAGACTCCAGGGTAGCCATGAAGAGGGACACTCTGTTCCCTAAAAATCAAGTCACATGTATTGGATTTCTCAGTGGGTGTTTACTGTCATCGTTGAGTTGACTGGCAGTTGGACAGTTGACTGGGGACAAATATGGAGAGAGTGTGTGGTTCTGAATGTTCTCTGGGATAACCGAGGGTTGTGCTCCTGGAAGGGGATGAGTTTCACAAAGCGCTATTGTGAAAGGTACAAAGATTTGTACAGCTGAGGCATAGAACCTGTGCAAGACTTACTTTCTATATTCTGGGATGTCATGACTGAGTGTGAGATAGGGAAAGACCCACCGGCTTTGGGAAAGGACCATGTCTCCTATTGAGAGGAGAGAAAATAGGTTCTGTCTGCTTGGTTCTGCAGTCTACTGTGACCCATTAAATTTCCAGTGGCCAACTGTGAATTAGCTGTGCTGGGGAGTCACCCAGAAAGTGTGGAACAAATAGAATGGGATGGAAAGGTGCAGAAATTATCCATCACATACCATTGGGTACTCATGTTGCTGACAGTATCTACCCTTCGCTTCTGCCACACAGGAAAGTGGACCTATGCAAAGATAGATGGGGGTTAGTCATAGATGAGTGTGTGTGTGTGTGTGTGTGTGTAGATGGTGCAGAAGTGTGACATGGGGGATGGTAAGCATTTTTGTGCTGACTGATTTTTGTCAACTTGGCAATCTAGAGTCTCCTGAGAAGAGGGAACCTCGGCTGAAGATCTGTCTCTGCTAAATTGGCCTCTGAGTGAGTCTATGGGACATTTTCTTGATTAATGACTGATGTAGGAGGGCCCACCACTATGGTTGAGGCCATCATGGTCGGGGGGGGGATGGACGGACAGGCTCATCTGTATAAGAAAAGTTACTGAGCAAGCCATGGTATCTGTGGTGGCTTGAGTAAGAAGGGCCCTCATAGACTCTTATATTTTAATATTTAGTCACCAGGGAGAGGCAGTATTTTCAAGGATTAGGAGGAAGTGTGGTTTTATTGGAGAAAGTGTGTCATGGAGGGGTGGCTTTGAGATTTCAAAAGCCCATGCCATGCCTCAGTCCTTCTGTCTATGGAGCAGGATGTAGTTCTTGGCTATTGCTTCAACACCAAGTATGCCACCATGCTCCCTGCTATGATGATGATGGACCAAACCTCTGAAACTGTAAGCCAGCCTCCAATTAAATGTTTTCTTTTATAATAGTTGTCTTGGTCATGGTGTCTCTTCACAGCCATAGACTAGTGACTAAGGCAGGGAGCAAGCCAACAAGCACTGTTCTTTCTGGTTACTGCCTCAAGCTCCTGCCATGGCTTCTCTCAGTGATGGCTTGTAAATTGTAACCCAAATAAACCCTTTCTTTCCCAAGTTATTTTTGGTCATGGTGTTCATCACAGTGAGAAAAGAATCAAACTAAGACAACTACATAACAGGCATAACATGCACACATCCTAACTTTAAATTAAAATGAAATGTCTAGCTGGTTTTTATTTGTGGCTATGGGATGAACAACTGTGACTCCACTGAACATTTTGTCTCTATAATAAAGCCTCCCAAATAATAAAAAATGAATCAACAATTAAAAAATATTTTTCACTCCTCCATCATAGAAACTGATTCTAGTAAGCAGAAACAACAGTGAACCAGTCCAGCCATGACAAGCCTGTCTCTCAAAAGTCATTCTTGGAGTGCAGAGGTGGGCCCAGGGAGACCCTATGCAGCACAGGGCCTTCTCAGGAGGAGACAGCATTTGAAAGTCATGAAAACTGGCTTAGGAAAGAGCTCAGCACATCTGCACTAGCAGCACCTTCAGTATTTGCTGGGAGCAAGGTCAAACATGTGCAGTGAAAGGGAAGTGCCTGGAGCTAGATAGGCAGAAAGGGCAGTAGTGTGTTGTGTGAGGGAAGTCACACAGATGGGGAGGAGTGAAGCGGAACTTCCTGGGGTGAAAGCTTCTTGGTGGTCCTCTGGAGTATCCAACAGAGACCTTGGGAAGATCACAGGCTGTAACTGAGGCAAATGGTGCTCAGAGAGGTGACGCCAGATCCACTTAACACCATCAAGCAGTTCCCCAGGCATTCACCAGGCATTCCTTTTCTCTTTTATTTTATTTTTTTAATTTTAGTAATCATACAAAACGGTGTTTTTTGTATGTTTTCAGGAGTCTCGTAGATATACACTTAGTTTTAGATTCACTAGTCTGAGTTATTCTGGTCAAAATGTCCTTTGGGAAACATTGAACCCGTGCCCACCTTCTTAAGTGGCAGACAGGTTCTGTGTTAGAGAGTCAAGGAAGCCAATATGGATATGGTTCAAATTTGTCTCTTTCCAGAACCTTCCTGCTCTTCCTGGGTCCCATTTCACACTCCTTCCCCCAGATTTTGAGAACTCCTTTGATCATTTGCTCTTGGATTTTCTTTGTCCTCAGTGTCCTCCACTCCCTCTTTATGAGTCCTTAGCTCTCTCCAGCTCACTGGCAATTCCATCTTTCTTACCTTTGTTCTGCTCTCTTCTCTGTGAGGATTGGGTTCACTTAAATGAAGACTTTAGGGGGCTGGAGAGATGGCTCAGTGGTGAGGAGCCCTTTCTGTTCTCACAGAGGACCCAAGCTTGTTTCCCCACATCCGTGTCCAACAGCTCACAACCACCCATGACTCCAGCTCGAAGGGACCTGGCTCCTCTGGCCTGTGTGGTCACGATACTCACATACACATACCCTGCCTCATCCACATAATCAAAAACAGTAACTCTTAAAAGATCTGATGACTTACTTTATAACCATTAATCAAATGAAACCCAATTTTCTCTGCATCTGAGTCTACATATGTGTTCCTCCCTGATCAATTGATTCTGTTTCCCCTTAAGTTTCAAGACCTCACTGTTATCTCTCACACTTTTCCCGATTGCACGCATCTCCCTCAAGCTTTACCCCTGCCTGAGATCCTACCTCTTTCTGGCCCCTCTCCACTGCTTCCTAAATAGCCATCTTGTCCTCTTCCCCAACTCCCATCTCCAGTTCCTCCCTCTCCCGCAGACCAGACCTTCTAAGTCCTGTTCTGTTTTGAGCCTACTGTGACCCTAGATGTACCATTCACAGCCCGAGTCAACACGTGTCTTCCTTTGATGTCCCATCCACCAGACACACCCAATCTCCATTACCAAACAACACAGCAGGTTCACAAATTTTTATTTTTAGAGCAAGACAAATTCCATTGGAAAAGACACCAGGGATATTAGAGGGTCTTAGGTATCTCTGAAAAAAAAAAAGAGCATTCTCCCCAAAGAAAATTTTATGTCTGCCCCTCCACACTTTGTGAATTTCACTTTACTTTATCTTTCCTCATCATAGACATAGATAAGGGTGTCTTTTTCAAACTTGACAAAATACATGGAAGGTTTGGTGGGAACTTGGTAAACGATTTTGCCCATCTTTATGGTTCCGTCGCCTTTGCTGCGCTGCACACATTTGCCTATCTTGACTTCCCTGCCTGCTCCTGATGTCACTTCTACTGGAGGGCTCTCTGGCATGATGTGGAGGTTGCCTTTAATGTAGTCATGCAGGAGGTGGTAAATGTACAAGACCGGATCTTTGTCATAGGTAATGTAGAACCAGGTCTTCATGATTGGCACCTCGTCTAGGACCACCCCTCTCCACTCATCCTTAGAGCCATTTGTGCCCTCGAATTCATGTCTCACTGCTCTGCCAACTATGCTGTTTTTGAGGTGGGTGTCTGTCACCTGAGAAAATGACACTTTATTAGGCAAGATCTTCAGTTGTAAAATCCTTTCATCATGGTGAAGCTCCAATCCGTAGACACAATCAATCCCATTGTACTTCAACAAATAGAGGGGGGATTTGTTGGCAGTTGGTCTAGAATGATGGCGTTCCACTGGGTGACTGGCTCATCACCTTCTTTCCATCCATGAGAAATTCTGTGGCCAACAATGTTCTCCAGGACCTCTAAAGGTCTGCCCGGTTTTTGCTTCTGGACAGATGACCCTTCCCTCTTCTGGAGAGGTGGCCAGCCTCTCATGCTCAGAGGCATCTCAATCATGGCTGCAGACCTAGTGCGGTAGGCCACAGCACTACTGGTCCACTGTCTTGTGGCTATCTTTCTGTGCTTGGGCTTCATAGCTGCCCACTCTCTGGGTTGGAAGAACTCGTCTGTTTAAACCAGATGCAAAGTCATCACCTCCACCATGAGCACCTGCAAGAAGGGGAAGATATGAGGCCAAGGCTCTTTTCTGGGAGAACTCTGGGGCAGATGATGCAGGCAGTGCTAAACAGGTTTGGATATCTAAATGTAATTTTGTCATAAGAAATTAATAGGAAAATTAGCAAATGATTCTCTACAGCTCAGTTTAACAGACTCAGAGACACATTTCTGCTGCCCAGAGGCAATTCTCCTCTGCTAAGAAACCTACTCTCTGACTGACAAAGTCAATGAGGGGAGGAGGTATGCCTGTCCACAAAGTGAGTAAGCAAATTGGAACACAATGGCAAAGAAGCCAGAAGGACGGCCACACCTCTCCTTCACCCTCAAGCCATGAGCTAGGTGGCTGCACCCACAAACACCTGCCTAAGGTCATGGCACTCCTGTCCTCTGGCTCTCTGTATTGTGTCTCCTGATCCAGACCCAGTTTTATTACATAGAACCTTTCCGTGTCTTCCATTACAGAAGTGAGTACCGCGAGACCCACTGCTACAAGAGGACTCGTTAGTCTAGGCAACAGCAGCCATTTAGAAATAATTAGTGTATTTACTCAGCATGGTGTCATCCAGCCCCCAGAATCCAGGGAGACCCGGCTGACATAAGGGCCAGGATGTGCTTCATGTACCTGAAACCAGCTCGCCTCACCCTGGCTACCCCACCTGTCCAGGAGCACAAATGCTAAACTGCTTCTGCAGCTTGAACTCTGGTCTGCTTGGGAGCTGAGTTGCAGACTAAACATCAGACTGCTTTAAACTTTGGGACACAGAACTCATTTTAATTAAAATATTAACCTCTCTTCACTTAAGAAGGGGAAAAATTGGGGGTTCCTGTGACTGTTGCCCAGAGGCTGGAACTGGTGGTATATGATAACAACAATGTATGTCATTGTACTCCCACTGAATTTGAGCTAATGATATTTGTAACTGCTTATAGATAATGGGTAAAGTTTGGCACATGTTGTAAAGTGTTTGGTTTTAATGCATATGTTTAAAATTTTGGATTTTGATCCCTTTTACACTGCCCTAATTTTTTGGCAGGCAGCACACGTAACTTTATGTGGAGTAGGCACTTAGGAATGTGGTCATACCATAGGCCAGACTAAAAGGTGAATACTGGGTTGGGAAAAAGCCCTATCTTCTTATCTGGAGATGGAGTTATTGGTGCCAAAACTATATCATTATATCTTTTGTTTGAGGAGCTCTTCAGAGTCTTTTCATTAATGACAGACGCAGGGGCCCAATGACGGGAGTTAGTGTGGATCCTCGCCTGAAGAGCACACCATACAGAGGTTGTAGAAACCGGCTCAACATGGCATGGTTCAGGTATGAGGGTGCTCTCCACATGGCCTAAGACAGGGTACCCTGTGATCTGCTTACTTTAATCCTGCTAGATTCCTTTTACTTGAGGAGCTCCAAGGACGGGCGACTTATGGCAGGATAATCCCCCAACCTAAGGCAGGGCCCTGGGAACCCTAGAAAGGGTAAGGGGAAAAAAAGGCCTGGTCCCCACTGGACCTAGTAGTCATCGGGCACCCCTCTGTTCCCAGGAGAGAGGGATTACTTCACCACCCGAGAGGAGGGTCTCTCCTTGTCTCAGTCCCTTCTCCTTTGCTCTGACACCATGGTTGACTCTGACTGGTGCTCTCCACTTGATAGCTGCCTGCCTTTGTATGGGAGGGAGGAGGGCATCTGTTAGGAGCTGTTTCCCCCTAGAGATCATTGCAGGAACCATCGCCCTGGGGAGACTATGGGGAACCCCACACCCATGGTTGTACTGGGATTGGTTCTGTTGCCCCACACCCAGTTGAAGCTGTTAATGGAGAAAAATAAAATAAATAAAAAAAAAAGATTTAGCAGAGCCAAGTTAAAAAAAAAAAGAAATAATTAGTGTCTTCTAAAATACATATGGACAAAGAGGAGCTTTGGAATTTTAGTGGAATGATGTATTTAATACTGTTAGGAAAGATTATAAACTCGGAACAATGGCTGGCCTAGACTATCCCGCAGCTATCAAAGATGGGAGCCAATAACAACATACAAGGTAGAGGGCACAGGATGTTTGAAGGAAAACTCTCAACTTTCTGGGACTACAGAGGGCCTAGTTGCTTCATAAACATACTTACCAAAAGAAAATGTCCTAGTTGTCCAGATTCAGTCTTCTGGAAACGTTCAGGCGTCAAAACCTTGCTGAACAACCGTGGGGCTCAGGAGCTGAACCGTCCTCCACAGCCGCTGTGAAGATAGTGAACCCACCTTCAAGGGAGTCTAGCGCCCCTAGTGGAACATATGTGCAAGCCCCACCCACGGCTTTGTGACATCACCAAGGCTCTGCTTGTGTCATGGAATCCCTGAGAGGCCATCTTCTTCCCTAGTTACCCACAGAAGCGTCCAGCATCCAGGTCCTAAAAAGCGGCGCATACAGCTGTCTGGAGACCCAAAATAAAGTCCCCACTCAACTTTTCGATTACTTGAACCACACACTTGTCCAAGCAACTCACTCCCTGAATCATTTAGTCTTCGGTTTCTTAGTCACCAATTCACTTGCAGTTTTTTTCCTAGCGCCCATCTCTCCCTTGGTTATCTTTAAGCCATTCTTCATATCAGAAATGTTGCCAGCTTTGCTGAGGCAACCCACTGGATAACACACCAAAATTAGCTTTATCAAAACTCATAATTAGAGGAGGGCCATTTTTCTTCTAAAAAAATGGAATTTTACAGAATTAAATACCTTGTATTGAAGTCAACGGCAATCATGAATTATGGATCCTTTGCAAAAAGCGAGGAAAAATTAGGTTCTGGGTCTGCTTCCAAAGTCGGGGTAAACTTGTGACAAATCCGATATCGACCAGTCATATTTTAAATGCCTTTAAAATTTGCCAGCACTTCTGGTTATGAGGAATTTATTAGATCAAGGCAGAAGTGATAGCCATCTATGTGATACAACCGCAACTAAGGGGAAGAGGAAGCACACAGATGGTTGTAAAATTTAGGAAATTTGGTTGGAGCTCGTTCCTACAGAAAGCTCATGTGGTTTAGCAACAAATCTTCAGGTTTAATGGGTACGTTTGTGTAAATCCTTTTTAGTTAGACTCTGGTGTGTGTGCGCGTGTACAAGCATATTTGTATGTGTGTGTATGTGTGTTTGTGTGTGAGTGTGTGTGTGTGTGTGTGTGTATGTATGTGTGTGTGTATCTTCCAGAGATTCTTCACAGGGATTGCCCTTGGTGGGTTTGCTTTGATGGGCCCTGAATACAAGACGGTTTCTAAAACCATTTCCCTACATTGCTGGTCTTTTATGGACAAGTCTTTTGAATATTTCTTTCTTTGATTTGTAGATATTCCCTTGTTCATTTTACTCCAACCCATCTCTGTGCTTTTATTATCTTATTCCTTTTTTTGTTTTTTTCAAGCCAGGGTTTCTCTGTGTAGCCTTAGCTGTCCTGGAACTCCTTTTGTAGACCTAGTTCGTCTCGAACTCAGAGATTTGCCTGCCTCTGCCTGTCCAGTGCTAGGAGCCTTTCTTATCTTAGCTTGCTCTCTCCCTTGAGGTCATTTTTCTGCTGGAGAAACAGCACAATGTGGAAGCTTGTGCTAAAAACAATCATTAGACATTTGAAGCTATTAATTTAAATAGAAGTTGTGTTGAAATTTAAAAATCCTTTCTTCATTTGCATCACATCTCAAGTGCTCAGCATATACCCGTAGGCAGTGATTATTGTTTGACCATGGCACCATTCACTTCTGCTCTCACACAGGCCCTGACCAGGATTCCTATCGGTGCTGTGTGATTTTCTTCTTCCCAAAGACAGCGTGGAATTGAGCCATTTCTGGTGCCATGTTGTTTTGCTTTGCTCTCAGCGCTTACACAATCTAGTTCCGGTTTCTCATCAAAGGCTTCCACCATCTGCATTGGGTTTTGACATGGGCCCTTTGCAGCACAAGCCAGATTTCTATTGGGCTGAGCAGAGCAATCCCCCGGTTCGATTTTTTTCTTTTTCTTTCCAAAGTGCATGAGATTAAATTCGCAGACCACCCAAGTCTATCTTGGCTTCTCTGAAGTCTGCATTATTATTATCTTTTCAAATCCTCTTAGCTCTTGGCTGCCTCACTGATGGCTGACTTGCTCTGTGAACCAGCTACCGCTGTCCTACATTGTTCTATCCCAGCTATTGATCAATCAATGCATGGCGTCCACTCTTCAGCTCTCCATGCTCCATCTTCCAAGAAAAGCCTATCCTCCCGTTGGCGTGGTTTCAGAAGTTGTTGGATGTTATAGCTAGGTTGATTCAGGCCTTTCCCTTGAGGCTCTGCATTCACGCATACAGGGAACCAAGGCTTTTGAAGCAAAATGCTGTAACTCCACAGTGGCTTTCATATGCCTTTTGAAAATCTGAGAGGCATTCTTTTTTATTGCCAGCTATTCACACGCATTATAATCTCTCTGCATCAAGAAATCTAACTTGCATTTTTCTCCTGATACCAACACGCACATGAGTCATCAGTAGGGCATTTATTGAAAGAATCAAATATCGCATTCTGGCACGCCTTTTTCTCTTTCTGGTACACCACTCAAGTACTGAGTTCTGCACTCCTTCATCTCTTTCTGGGAAACCACTCTTCCCCTTCAACAGGCAAAATTTCTAATTTTATTCAAGTCCATTTTTAAAAATTCATATTATTCTTAAAATTTTGATGGGAATGAATTTAGTCATCCACAAATTGACCCTACTGGTCCAAACCCCTCCATACCATGGCAAAAGGAAGGCTATTTTAAAAACAGTTCTGCCTAGTGAAAATGCAGTTCTTTCTCTGTTGAATGTCATCTCTGGAGTTTGGGGATTTTTTAATACTAATAAGGGACTGACCGTTCCCCAGACATCTCCTCGCCTTCCACATTCCGTTGTTCTTTTGTAGACTTGGGGTGACTATGCCATGTCCATCATCAATGCTTCTGATTCGACTTGTGGAGAAATGCGATCACCCTTTTGTCTTTTCTATGGGTGTTCCTTTTCAGGGGACTAGAAACACCATATCTTCCCTGAGAAGAAAAATTCTTCAAAAGCCTCATTTCCTCCTGAATTCTAATTTCAAATGCCAACATTTATTAAGGACAATGGATATGAGTTTGGTACCTGCATTTAGACACATATTTACTTATTGCCCCCCACTTTGTGATTTGAGGTGCAAGTGGCTCACATGCAAAAACAATTACTTAAAACAAGCTCTTGACATCCCCATCTCTGACAATTGAGATTCTGAAAGATGAAGAAGGGAATAAAGTCGTATACAGTGAGTCTGCAGATGCTGTATACAGACTCCCTTGAGTAAGAAGCAGGAAGAGACATGTGCTGTGAGCACAGGTGTTAGGTGGACCAAATGAAATTGCAGTGTCCCTGGATAAATCTAAAATCCTCATAAATAAAGATTTACTTATGTGTGTAAATGTGTATATGTGTATATATGGATATATGTTTTTGAATATTTGTGAGTGTGTATTTATGTATACGTTTATGTATATGTGAGTGTGTGAATAAGTGTGTGTATGTGCAGTTGCCTGCCAAGGTTAGAGAAGAATGTCAGACTCATGGAGCTGGAGAAACAGCTGTGAACTGAACTCTGTTCCATTGTAAGAGCAGCAAGCTCTTATTCTTCGACTCATCACTCCAACCCCCTTGAACTTATTCCTAAGACTGTTCAATGTACCAAAGGTAACTTAGTGAAATACAGAGAGAGCTATTAGAAAAATAAAAAGAAAGGCATTTGTCTTACTTCTATTCTATTGCTGTGAAGAGACACCATGACCAAAGCAGCTTTTAAAAAAAGCAGTTTATTGGGGTCTTGCTCACAGTTTCATAGTGGAGGTTATGACCATGACCATTATGGTTGATAGCCTGTCTGCAGGCAGGCAGACATGGTGCTTGAGCAGTTCTGAAAGCGCCCATCCTGACCTGCATACAGCAGGCAGAGAAGGGGGGGGAGAGGGAGAGATAGGGAAAAGGTAGAGGCAGAGGTGTGGCTGGCATGGACATTTGAAACATCAAGACTCACCCCCAGTGATCAACTTCCTTTAACAAGACCACTCACCCTAATCCTTTGGAACAGTCCACCAACTGGAAAGCAAACATATTCAAATATAAGAGCCTATGAGGGCCACACTTATTCAAACTATCACAGTATGGAAAAGGGGAATTAAGTACTGCCTGTCCATCCATTTGGACATACATTTTTATTGTTACATTTCATCTCTAGGGGGGGGGGTGTTAGGGATATTTGCCTAACAAGTTTCCCATCAGCCATCACTCTCGCAGAAGCCAAAGGAATCCTAACACTCCCCTTTCTCTACTTGATTTTCCACATTGGCATCACTTGTCGGAAAGGACCATATCCCTTCAGTCCGATTTAGTTCAAAGCATGCAAACTATTGATGTGCAATTAATTGCTATTCATGGTGGGATGAAACAGAAGCCAACATGATTGAGTCAATTGTTGCTGGGGGCTGAAGATTTCCTTTCCATTTAATAAAACGTGATAAATGTGAATTTAGTACAAGATTAGAAACCTTGATGAAGCCTTAGTTTTCATTTTTTTCAGCATTTCCAGAACACTATCTGTTGTGAACAGGAGCTGAGAGTTGAACTCTCATGGAGCCACCAGACACACACTCAGACGAGGTTTGGTTTGCACAGGAAGAAGATAAACTTGCCTCTGCTATCTCTGGAGTGTTGGCTCCAGGGTCCCCAGGGATCAAAGTCTTCAGGTTCCTTAGCTAAAATGACATTGCATTTGCATATAACCCTCTTGTTATATGCAATCCTCTTGTATACTTTATTATACTTACTTATGTGTGTGTGTGTGTGTGTGTGTGTGTGTGTGTGTGCATATTGACTTGTATGTGTGACAGGGCCAGAAGCGGGAAACAATATAACGTGTACTGTTCCTCTACTCTCCACTGTATGACACCTACGGCAGGGGCTCTTGCTGAACTTGGAGCTGGCCTGGCTGCCAATAACCCCCGTGATCCTCCTGTGTCGGCCTCCCTTAGCACTGGAGTTATAGGTTCCCATGTGACCACACACTGGGCTTTTATGTGGGTGATGGGTCCTCGTGCTTATGCAGCAAACACTTTACTCCTGATGATCCCCAAGATCATACTGCATCTTAAATAATCACCATATTACTTTTGTATTTACTGCAATGCAATTTCCCTGCAGGGGGCTGTTTTTTTATGAAATGAGAAGAAAGATGATCTGTGTGTTTTCAGTACAGATACAGTATTTTAAAAACTACTTTTATTCATTTCTTGAGAACTTCATACAACATATTGGATTGTATCACTCCTCCCAGATCCATCCCTCTCTCCCAACTTAAGAACCTCCCT
This sequence comes from Microtus agrestis, assembly GCA_902806775.1. Classification (NCBI taxonomy): domain Eukaryota; kingdom Metazoa; phylum Chordata; class Mammalia; order Rodentia; family Cricetidae; genus Microtus; species Microtus agrestis. The sequence goes on from CADCXT010003581.1 coordinate 21,554, forward strand.
CACTCCATAATAACCCATTGAGTGATTTGTTTTACTCATAAACTCACAGGCACTGGTCTATTCACTGGAGAATGATCAACCTAGCACCAGCCACACCTTTGAAGAAAATCCCCTCTCACATCAACTGTCCATACACCTAAGCTAGGGGTGAGGGATGATGAGGCCCTCCCACTCCATGATGGAGTGCTGATCGGCTTGGTTTTGTGCAGGGAAACAAAGCTGTTTGTTAGAAATCTTCCCAGCTCCTTCTACTGTGAGGCCAAGCTGAGATTTCTGAGCCAAACTACTAGCCCGCCCTACAGGTTTCTGATACACGAATGGGAGTCAAGACCCTGAACTTGTATCTCTAAAAGACCCTGGGTGGTTCTGATGTTGTTGTCCTGGGGACTATCCTTTAACAACCGCTGGACAGAGAGGCCCTTGCAGAGATCAGAGGGGTCCCATTTGTGTGTTTCACATGACAGATACTGCTGTGATTTGGGTTTGAAATACCCCCCACAGGTTGGTATGTTGGAATAATGTTCAAAGGTGGGGCTGAGAAGTGATGGAACTCTGAGGGTTCTAATCAATGGTGTTTGGAGGTTGGGGAAACTAGGAGGTTGTGGCTTGTTGAAGGAGATGGTCATTTGGGATGCGGCTTTGGAGGGTATTTCTTGTATATTTTCCCTTCTTGTGTTTGTTTCCTGGCTGCCAAGGAAGGGAGCAGGTGTTCCAAACTCTGAAAATGTGAACCAAAGTAAGCCCATTTTCTTTTTATGTTGCCAGATATTTTGTTTTAATACTAAAGTGGTGACCGACATAAATGTGGCCACTAGTGATGCTGACCAAATCAGGTAAGATCTGGACTTGATGCAGGAATACCCATGGGTTAATATTTTCACCTTTTTGTCTGAACGCTGTAAGGTAAGAGCAGATCAAATGTTCTCAAGTGGTTACATCAGGAAGATTCTGCCAATATATCTGTTGTCTGAGTGACAACAAGATCCTGGTTGCCTCCCACTCTGATCTTTCCCCTGACTTCACTTCTATATTTTTATAGACTTCAATATCATAGGAATTAGTGGAAAATGAGCATAAAAAGGAAGGAAGCTGTAAATTTGCTTTAAAAATCATTAAATCGCACATTGAAAATAAATGCATTTTTTTAGTATGGAAATTTTGCTTCAATAAAGCTGTTGAAAAGGTTTGGCCAGCTGTGATGGTTGTTTTGTGAGTTGGTATTTGTCATAGCTCTTGTAATGTTGCTCTTAGTAGTAGTGAGTTTTATTACAGATGAGTCAGACTCCAGGGTAGCCATGAAGAGGGACACTCTGTTCCCTAAAAATCAAGTCACATGTATTGGATTTCTCAGTTGGTGTTTACTGTCATTGTTGATTTGACTGGCAGTTGGACAGTTGACTGGGGACATATATGGAGAGAGTGTGTGGTTCTGAATGTTCTCTGGGATAACCGAGGGTTGTGTTCCTGGAAGGGGATGAGTTTCACAAAGCGCTATTGTGAAAGGTACAAAGATTTGTACAGCTGAGGCATAGAACCTGTGCAAGACTTACTTTCTATATTCTGGGATGTCATGACTGAGTGTGAGAAAGGGAAAGACCCACAGGCTTTGGGAAAAGACAATGTCTCCTATTGAGAGGAGAGAAAATAGGTTCTGTCTGCTTGGTTCTGCAGTCTACTATGACCCATTAAATTTCCAGTGGCCAACTGTGAATTAGCTGTGCTGGGGAGTCACCCGGAAAGTGTGGAACAAATAGAATGTAATGGAAAGGTGGAGAAATTATCCATCACATACCATTGTGTACTCATGTTGCTGACAGTATCTACCCTTCACTTCTGCCGCACATGAAGTGGACCTATGCAAAGATAGATGTGGGTTAGTCATAGATGAGTGTGTGGTGTGTGTGTAGATGGTGCAGAAGTGTGACGTGGGGGATGGTAAGCATTTTTGTGCTAACTGATTTTTGTCAACTTGGCAATCTAGGGTCTTCTGAGAAGAGGGAACCTCTGCTGAAGATCTGTTTCTGCTAAATTGGCCTCTGAGTGTGTCTATGGGACATTTTCTTGATTAATGACTGATGTAGGAGAGCCCATCACTATGGTCGAGGCCATCATGGTTGGGGGGGATGGACGGACAGACTCATCTGTATAAGAAAAGTTACTGAGCAAGCCATGGTATCTGTGATGGCTTGAGTAAAAGGGCCCTCGTAGACTCTTATATTTTAATATTTAGTCACCAGGAAGAGGCAGTATTTTCAAGGATTAGGAGGAAGTGTGGTTTTATTGGAGAAAGTGTGATATGGAGGGGTGGCTTTGAGATTTCAAAATCCCATGCCATGCCTCAGTCCTTCTGTCTATGGAGCAGGATGTAGTTCTTGGCTATTGCTTCAACACCAAGTATGCCACCATGCTCCCTGCTATGATGATGATGGACAAAACCTCTGAAATTGTAAGCCAGCCTCCAATTAAATGTTTTCTTTTATAATAGTTGTCTTGGTCATGGTGTCTCTTCACAGCCATAGACTAGTGACTAAGGCAGGGAGCAAGCCAATAAGCACTGTTCTTTCTGGTTACTGCCTCAAGCTCCTGCCATGGCTTCTCTCAGTGATGGCTTGTAAATTGTAACCCAAATAAACCCTTTCTTTCCCAAGTTATTTTTGGTCATGGTGTTCATCACAGAGAGAAAAGAATCAAATTAAGACAACTACATAACTGGCATAACATGCACACATCCTAATTTTAAATTAAAAAGAAATGTCTAGCTGGTTTTTATTTGTGGCTATGGGATGAACAACTGTGAATCCACTGAACATTTTGTCTCTATAATAAAGCCTCCCAAATAATAAAAAATGAATCAACAATTAAAAAAATATTTTTCACTCCTCAATCATAGAAACTGATTCTAGTAAGCAGAAACAACAGTGAACCAGTCCAGCCATGACAAGCCTGTCTCTCAAAAGTCATTCTTGGAGTGCAGAGGTGGGCCCAGGGAGACCCTATGTAGCACAGGGCCTTCTCAGGAGGAGACAGCATTTGAAAGTCATGAAAACTGGCTTAAGAAAGAGTTCAGCACATCTGCACTTGCAGCACCTTCAGTATTTGCTCCCAGCAAGATCAAACATGCGCAGTGAAAAGGAAGTGTCTGGAGCTAGAGAGGCAGAAAGGGCAGTAGTTTGTTGTGTGAGGGAAGTCACACAGATGGGGGAGGAGTGAAGCGGAACTTCCTGGGGTGAAAGCATCTTGGTGGTCCTCTGGCATATCCAACAGAAACCTCAGGAAGATCACAGGCTGTAACTGAGGCAAATGGTGCTCAGAGAGGCGACACCAGATCCACTTAACACCATCAAGCAGTTCCCCCGGCGTTTACCAGGCATTCCTTTTCTCTTTTGTTTTATTTTATTTAATTTTAGTAATCATACAAAACGGTGTTTTTTGTATGTTTTCAGGAGTCTCGTAGATATACACTTAGTTTTAGATTCACTAGTCTGAGTTATTCCGGTCAAAATGTCCTTTGGGAAACATTGAACCCGTGCCCACATTCTTAAGTGGCAGACAGGTTCTGTGTTAGAGAGTCAAGGAAGCCAATATGGATATGGTTCAAATTTGTCTCTTTCCAGAACCTTCCTGCTTTCCTGGGTCCCATTTCACACTCCTTCCCCCAGATTTTGAGAACTCCTTTGATCATTTGCTCTTGGATTTTCTTTGTCCTCAGTGTCCTCTACTCCCTCTTTATGAGTCCTTAGCCTTCTCAGGTCACTGTCAATTTCATCCTTCTTACCACTGTTCACTCTTCTCTGTGAGGATTGGGTTCACTTAAATGAAGACTTTAGTGGGCTGGAGAGATGGCTCAGTGGTGAGGAGCCCTTTCTGTTCTCACAGAGGACCCAATCTTGTTTCCCCACATCCGTTTCCAACAGCTCACAACCACCCATGACTCCAGCTCGAAGGGACCTGGCTCCTCTGGCCTGTGTGGTCACGATACTCACATACACATACCCTGCCTCATCCACATAATCATAAACAGTAACTCTTAAAAGATCTGATGACTTACTTTATAACCATTAATCAAATGAACCCGAATTTTCTCTGTGTCTGAGTCTACATATGTGTTCTTCCCTGATCAATAGATTCTATTTCCCCTTAAGTTTCAAGACCTCACTGTTATCTCTCACACTTTTCCCGATTGCACGCATATCCCTCAAGCTTTACCCCTGCCTGAGACCTACCTCTTTCTGGCCCCTCTCCACTGTTTCCTAAATAGCCATTTTGTCCTCTTCCCCAACTCCCATCTCCAGTTCCTCGCTCTCCCCACAGACCAGACCTTCTAAGTCCTGTTCCGTTTTGAGCCTACTGTGACCCTAGATGTACCGTTCACATCCCAAGTCAACACGTGTCTTCCTTTGATATCCCATCCACCAGACACACCCATTCTCCATTACCAAACAACACAGCATGTTCACATATTTTTATTTTTAAATCAAGACAAATTCCATTGGAAATGATACTGGGGTTATTAGAGGATCTTAGGTATCTTTGAAAAAAAAAGAGCATTCTCCCCAAATAAAATTTTATGTCTGCCCCTCCACACTTTGTGAATTTCACTTTACTTTATCTTGCTCACATCATAGACATAGAAAAGGGTGTCCTTTTCAAACTTGACAAAATACATGGAAGGTTTGGTGGGAACTTGGTAAACGATTTTGCACATCTTTATGGTTCCGTCCCCTTTGCGGCACTGCACACAATTGCCTATCTTGACTTCCCTGCCTGCTCCTGATGTCACTTCTACTGGAGGGCTCTCTGACATGATGTGGAGGTTGCCTTTAATGTAGTCATGCAGGAGGTGGTAAATGTACAAGACCGGATCTTTGTCATAGGTAATGTAGAACCGGGTCTTCATGATCAGCACCTGGTCAAGGACCACCCCTATCCACTCTTACTTAGAGCCATTTGTACCCTCGAATTCATGTCTCATTGCTCTGCCAACTATGCTGTTTGTGAGGTGGGTGTCTGTCACCTGAGAAAATGACACTTTATTAGGCAAGATCTTCAGTTGTAAAATCCTTTCATCATGGTGAAGTGCCATTCCGTAGACACAATCAATCCCATTGTACTTCAACAAATAGAGGGGGGGATTTGTTGGCAGTTGGTCTAGAACGATGGCATTCCACTGGGTGACTGGCTCATCACCTTCTTTCCATCCATGAGAATTTCTGTGGCCAACAATGTTCTCCAGGAACTCTAAAGGTCTGCCCGGTTTTTGCTTCGGGACAGATGACCCGTCCCTCTTCTGGAGAGGTGGCCAGCCTATCATGCTCAGAGGCATCTCAATCATGGCTGCAGACCTAGTGCGGTAGGCCACAGCACTACTGGTCCACTGTCTTGTGGCTATCTTTCTGTGCTTGGGCTTCATAGCTGCCCACTCTCTGAGTTGGAAGATCTCATCTGTTTAAACCAGATGCAAAGTCATCACCTCCACCATGAGCACCTGCAAGAAGGGGAAGATATGAGGCCGAGGCTCTTTTCTGGGAGAACTCTGGGGCAGATGATGCAGGAAGCACTAAACAGGTTTGGATATCTAAATGTAATTTTGTCATAAGAAATTAATAGGAAAATTAGCAAATGATTCTCTACAGCTCAGTTTAACAGACTCAGAGACACATTTCTGCTGCCCAGAGGCAATTCTCCTCTGCTAAGAAACCTACTCTCTGAACTGACAAATTCAATGAGGGGAGGAGGTATGCCTGTCCACAACGTGAGTAAGCAAATCGGAACAGAATGGCAAAGAAGCCAGAAGGACGACCACACCTCTCCTTCACCCTCAAGCCATGAGCTAGGTGGCTGCACCCACAAACACCTGCCTAAGGTAATGGCACTCCTGTCCTCTGGCTCTCTGTATTGTGTCTCCTGATCCAGACCCAGGTTTATTACATAGAGCCTTCCCATGTCTTCCATTACAGAAGTGAATACCGCGAGACCCACTGCTACAAGAGGACTCATTAGTCTAGGCAACAGCAGCCATTTAGAAATAATTAGTGTCTTCTAAAATACATATGGACAAAGAGGAGGTTTGGCATTTTAGTGGAATGATGTATTTAATACTGTTAGCAAAGATTATAAACTCGGAAAAATGGCTGGCCTAGACCATCCCCGCAGCTATCAAACATGGGAGCCAATAACAACATACAAGGTAGACCGCCCAGGACGTTTGAAGGAAAACTCTTAACTTTCTGGGACTACAGAGGTCCTAGTTGCTTCATAAACATACTTACCAAAAGAAAATGTCCTAGTTGTCCAGATTCAGTCTTCTGGAAACGTTCAGGCGCCAAAACCTTGTTGAACAACCGCAGGGCTCAGGAGCTGAACTGTTCTCCACAGCTGCTGCGAAGATAGTGAACCCACCTTCAAGGGAGTCTAGCGCCCCTAGTGGAACAGATGCGCAAGCCCCACCCACGGCTTTTTGATATCACCAAGACCCTGCTTGTGTCATGGAATCCCTAAGAGGCAGGCTTCTTCCCGAGTTACCCACAGAAGCGTCCAGCATCCAGGTCCTAAAAGCTGCGCATACAGCCGTCCGGAGACCCAAAATAAAGTCCCCACTCAACTTTTCGATTACTTGAACCACACTCTTGCCCAAGCAACTCACTCCCTGTATGTTTTAGTCTTCGGTTTCTGAGTCCCCAATTCACTTGCAGTTTTTTTCCTAGCTCCCATCTCTCCCATGGTTATCTTTAAGCCATTCTTCCTATCAGAAATATTGCCAGCTTCGCTGAGGCAACCCATTGGATAACACACCAAAATTAGCTTTATCAAAACCCATAATTAGGTTTTAAGCTCCTACACTAAGGCAAGCCACCCAGACCCGGGAGGGCCTGCCATTCAGGCAGGTCTCACGGTTCCCTGTAAGGGAGCTTGGGCACCCACAGCTTGGGCTCCAGGGTCTTCAGGGGTCTCCTGGAACCCACACTGCCTCCCTCCCACGTCCTCCCTCTTCTCCCTGGATCTTTGGGCTATCAGGCAGTTCTGGTCAGGTGCTGAGTAGTTCCATATGGACGGGTGAGTTTCTGCTAACCAGGGGCTGGTGTGTCCCAGAAACAAGCACAAACCCCCCTCCCCAGCTCCTTCTGCAGGGCTGTCTTTCTTAGGCACGACCCAACTCCCCAGCACCCCACCCCCAACCCTGCTTTGCTGTGTGTTCTGACCAGTGCTCAAGACCGGATTTAAGCTCCTACACTAAGGCAAGCCACCCAGACCGGGGAGGCCTGCCATTCAGGCAGGTCTCAAGGTTCCCTCTAAGGGAGCTCGGGCACCCACAGCTTGGGCTCCAGGGTCTCCATGGGTCTCCAGGGGTCTCCTGGACCCCGCACTGCCTCCCACGTCCTCCCTCTTCTCCCTGGATCTTTGGGCTACCAGGCGGCCCTGGTTAGGTGCTGAGAAGTTCCATCTGGACGGGTGAGTGTCTGCTAGCCAGAGGCAGCCCTGTTCAGGTGCTTACGAGTTCCATCTGGAAGGACTGCATTCTCTGCAAGGTCTGTTGCTCTGGAGCAGTTTTCTGCTCCTACACTAAGGATACCCACCCAGAGTGGCGTTAGAATTGTGGTGCTGAGGAGTTCCACCTGGACGGGACGGTTCCTGCTCCTACACTGAAGAGATACACCCAGAGACTCAGTCACAGCAAAGACTGGACCAAGACACCAGGTCTCTCCTGGCTTCATTTGAAGGAAGAGATGGGAAGGCGCCAATGCAAGACTTCCCCCAACAACATGAAAGGCAACATGACATCACCAGAATCCAGGGATCCTGAAATAAGAAAAATTGTACACACTACTCCAGAAGAATTAGAAGAAATCGACTCAAAAGTGAATTTTATGAAAATAATAGAAGACCTTAAACAGGAGGTGAAAAACTGCCATAAAAAAATTAGAGATGACAAACAAAAAGGTAGAGGAAATGAATAAATCGCTCAAAGTTACCCAAGAGAACGAAGAGAAACAAGAAAAAGCAATCAAACAGGTAAGGGAAGCCGTTCAAGACTTGAAGAATGAAATGGAAGTAATGAAGAAAACCAAAACCGAGGGAAGGATGGAGATGGAAAATCTGGGTAAACGAACAGGAGCTACACAGACAAGTACTACCAACAGAGTACAAGAGATAGAAGAAAGATTGCCAGACACTGAAGATACCATAGAGAAAATAAACACACTGATCAAAGAAAAGAGCAAAACCAACAAATTCTCATCACAAAACATTCAGGAAATATGGGACACAATAAAAAGACCAAACTTAAGAATAATTGGGATAGAAGAAGGAGAAGAAGTACAGCTCAATGGTCCTGAAAATATATTTAATAAAATTATAGAAGAAAACTTTCCCAACCTAAAGAAAGATATTCCTGTGAAGGTACAAGAAGCTTACAGAACACCTAATAGACTGGACCAAAAAAAAAAATCTCCTCGCCATATAAGAATCAAAACACAAAACATACAGAATAAAGAAAGAATATTAAGAGCTGCAAAGGAAAAAGGTCAAGTTACTTATAAAGTTAAACCTATCAGACTTACACCTGACTATTCTATGGAAACCATGAAAGCCAGAAGGTCCTGGATAGATGTACTGCAGAAGCTAAAAGATAAAGGATGCAAGCCCAGACTATTATACCCAGCCAAGCTTTCGTTCACTATAAATGGAGAAAACAAAATTTTCCAGGATAAAAACAAATTTAAACAATATGTAGCCACAAATCCAGCCTTACAGAAAGTATTAGAAGGAAAATCACAAACCAAGGAGCCCAACAATGAACACAATAACTCAAACATCTAGAGTCCCTTCACCAGTGCAACTCAAAGAAGGCAAACAAACTCTATGACTAAAAAAGTGACCGGAGTTGACAACCACTGGTCATTAATATCCCTTAATGTCAATGGACTCAACTCACCTATAAAAAGGCACCGGCTAAGAGATTGGATATGCAAACAGGATCCAACATTCTGCTGTTTACAAGAAACACACCTCAACCACAAAGACAGGCACTTACTTAGAGTAAAGGGATGGGAAAAGGTTTATCAAGCAAATGGTCCTAAGAAACAAGCAGGTGTGGCCATACTAATTTCTAACAAAGTTGACTTCAAACTTAAATGAATCAGAAGAGATGGAGAGGGATATTTTATACTCATAACAGGAACAATTCATCAGGATGAAGTCTCAATCCTGAATATCTATGCCCCTAATATAATAGCACCCACGTACGTAAAAGAAACATTACTAAAACTCAAGGATGCCATCAAACCGCACACACTAATAGTAGGAGATTTCAACACTCCTCTTTCACCAATGGACAGGTCAATCAGACAGACACCTAACAGAGAAATAAGAGAATTAATGGAAGTAATGAATCAAATGGACTTAACAGACATCTATAGATCATTCCACCCAAATAGGAAAGAATATACCTTCTTCTCTGCAGCTCATGGAACCTTCTCGAAAATTGACCACATCCTCGGTAACAAAGCAAACTTACACAGTTACAAAAAAATATTCATAACCCCCTGTGTCTTATCAGATCACCATGGTCTAACGTTAGAATTCAACAACAATGCTACCCCCAGAAAGCCTACAAACTCTTGGAAACTGAACAGTCAACTATTGACCCACACCTGGATCAAAGAAGAAATAAAGAAAGAAATTAAAGTCTTCCTTGAATTCAATGAAAATAAAGAAACAACCTACTCAAACTTATGGTACACTATGAATGCAGTCCTAAGGGGAAAGTTCATAGCCCTAAGTGCCCACTTAAAGAAAACAGAGAAAGCACACATTGGAGACTTAACAGCCCACCTGAAAGCTCTAGAAAAAAAGAAGCAGACTCACCTAGGAGGAGTAGAAGACTGGAAATAGTCAAACTGAGGGAGGAAATCAACAAAATAGAAACACAGAAAACATCCAAATAATCAACGAAACAAAAAGCTGGTTCCTGGAGAAAATCAACAAAATTGATAAACCCCTATCCAAACTAATCAAACGGCAGAGAGAAATTATGCAAATTAATAAGATCAGAAATGAAAAGGGGCACATAACCACAGACATAGAGGAAATTCAGAGAATCATTAGATCCTACTACAAAAGCCTGTATGCCACAAAACTGGAAAATGTAAAAGAAATGGACACTTTTTTAGATAAATACCATATACCAAAGCTAAATCAGGACAAGGTGAACAATCTAAATAGACCTGTGAGTCACGAAGAATTAGAAGCTGTTATCAAAAACCTCCCAACCAAAAAAAGTCCAGGACCAGATGGTTTCAATGCGGAATTCTACCAGAACTTCCAAGAAGACCTAATACCTATACTCCTTAATGTATTTCACAATATAGAAACAGAAGAGTCATTGCCAAATTCCTTTTATGAAGCTACAGTCACTCTGATACCAAAAGCACACAAAGACTCAACCAAGAAAGAGAATTACAGGCCAATGTCACTCATGAACATTGACGCAAAAATCCTCAACAAAATACTGGCAAACCGTATCAAAGAACACATTAGAAAAATTATCCATTATGATCAAGTAGGCTTCATCCCAGAGATGCAAGGCTGGTTCAACATACGAAAATCTATCAATGTAATCCACCATATAAATAAACTGAAAGAAAAACACCATATGATCATTTCTTTAGATGCTGAAAAAGCTTTTGACAAAATTCAACATCCCTTTATGATAAAAGTCCTGGAGAGTTTAGGGATACAAGGGTCATACCTAAATATAATAAAAGCTATTTGCAGCAAGCCGACAGCTAACAACAAACTAAACGGAGAGAAACTCAAAGCCATCCTGCTAAAATCAGGAACACGACAAGGCTGTCCACTCTCTCCATACCTCTTCAACATAGTGCTTGAAATTTTAGCAATAGCAATAAGACAACATAAGGGGATCAAGGGGATTCAAATTGGAAAGGAAGAAGTTAAACTTTCGTTATTTGCAGATGATATGATAGTGTACATAAGCAACCCCAAAAACTCCACCAAAGAACTCTTACAGCTGATAAACACCTTTAGTAATGTGGCCGGGTAAAAGATCAACTCCAAAAAATCAGTCGCCCTCCTATACAAAAAGGATATGGAAGCAGAGAGGGAAATAAGAGAAGCTTCTCCTTTCACGATAGCCACAAACAGCATAAAATATCTCGGGGTAACTCTAACCAAAGGAGTGAAAGATCTATTTGACAAGAACTTTAAGGCATTGAAGAAAGAAATTGAAGAGGATACCAGAAAATGGAAGGATCTCCCTTGCTCTTGGATTGGGAGGATCAACATAGTAAAAATGGCAATTCTACCAAAGGCAATCTATAGATTCAATGCAATCCCCATCAAGATCCCATCAAAATTCTTCACTGATCTTGAGAGGAAAATAATCCACTTTATATGGAAAAACAAAAAACCCAGGATAGCCAAAACAATCTTATACAATAAAAGAACGTCTGGAGGCATTACCATCATTGATTTCAAACTCTATTACAGAGCTTCAGTAATGAAAACAGTGTGGTATTGGCATAAAAACAGAGAAGTCGACCAATGGAATCGTATAGAAGACCCGGATTTTAACCCACAAACCTATGAACACCTCATCTTCGATAAAGGTGCTAAAAGTATACAATGGAAGAAAGAAAGCATCTTCAACAAATGGTGCTGGCACAACTGGATGTCAAACTGTACAAGAATGAAAATAGACCCATATCTATCACCATGCACAAAACTCAAGTCCAAATGGATTAAAGAACTCAATATCAATCTGAACACACTGAACCTGATAGAAGAGAAAGTGGGAAGTACCCTACAACAGATGGGCACAGGTGATCGCTTCCTAGGTATAACCCCAGCAACACAGTCATTAAGAGCAACATTGAATAAATGGGACCTGCTGAAACTGAGAAGCTTCTATAAAGCAAAGGACACTGTCCCTAAGACAAAAAGGCAACCCACTGACTGGGAGAAGATCTTCACCAGCCTCGCAACAGACAAAGGACTGATCTCCAAAATATATAAAGAACTCAAGAAACTAGACTTTAAAATACTAATTAACCCAATTAAAAAATGGGGCACTGATCTGAAGAGAGAAATCTCAACAGAAGAAGTTCAAATGGCCAAAAGACACTTAAGGTCATGCTCAGCCTCCTTAGCAATCAGGGAAATGCAAATCAAAACAACATTGAGATATCATCTTACAACTGTCAGAATGGCTAAAATCAAAAACACCAATGATAGCCTTTGCTGGAGAGGCTGTGGAGAAAGGGGTACCCTCATCCATTGCTGGTGGGAATGCAAACTTGTACAACCACTTTGGAAAGCAGTGTGGCGGTTTCTCAGGAAATTCGGGACCAACCTACCCATGGACTCTGCAATGCCACTCTTGGGAATATACCCACGAGATGCCCGATCATATCACAAGGACATTTGTTCAACTATGTTCATAGCAGCATTATTTGTAATAGCCAGAACCTGGAAACAACCTAGATGCCCTTCAATGGAAGAATGGATGAAGAAAGTGTGGAATATATACACATTAGAATACTACTCAGCAGTAAAAAACAATGACTTCGCGAATTTTGCATGCAAATGGTTGGAAATAGAAAACACTATCCTGAGTGAGGTAACACAGACCCAGAAAGATGAACATGGGATGTTCTCAATCATAATTGGTTTCTAGAGATAAATAAAGAACCTTCATCTGACGAAGGATGGAGATAGAGACAGAGACCCACACTGGAGTACCGGACTGAGCTCATAATGTTCCAGTGAGGAGCAGAAGGAGCGAGAATATGAGCAATGAAGTCAGGACCACAAGGGGTGCACCCACCCACGGAGACACTGGGGCTGATCCATTGGGATCCCACCAAGTCCGGCTGAGCTGTGACTGGAAAATCATGGGATAAAACCGTGCTCCTTGAATTTGGCAGACAATGAGGGCTGCTGAGAAGGCAAGAACAATGGCACCGGGTTTTGATCCTACCTCATGTCCTGGCTTTGTGGGAGACTTGCCAGTTTGGATGATCACCTTCCTAGACCAGTATTGAGGGGGGAGGACTTTGAACTTTCCACAGGGCAGGGAAGCCTGACTGCTCTTCGGTCTGGATATGGAGGGGGAGGAGGGGGAGGGGGGAGGAGTGGGAGGAGGGGGAGGGAAATGGGAGGCGGGGAGGAGGCAGAAATTTCTTTTCTTCTTTTTTTCCAATATAAAAAAAAACTAAAAAAAAGAGGAAAGCTTACAAACTTTGGTTGGATGTCCAATGGTTAAAGCTCTAGTGATAATATTCTTATGGGAGACCTTGAGCTGCTAGGTAAAATTCTTACAAAAACAGTTTCCAATGGAGAGCTTAAAACAGCTGCCTAACAAGTACTCAAGCAGGTAAAGTATAAATCAACAGATAAAGTAAACAATAATCAAAATTACAGTATATTAATTATAATTCAGCTATGGCAAGTGTGTATATTAGGTGTAAAACTTATTATACAACAGCTTTATAAAACATGCTGCTTATGGTTAAATCTTCTCAGTTTTGCTAGTTAAGATATTAAACTCTTAATTTAAACCAGTAGCCTGCCTGATATAAAAGGACAGGATAGAATCTGGACAATGGTTTAACAAATTATTGACTATGAACAATGTTTCTAATACTAAACAGTAGATTCATTGATAATTTTATGATTGATTCCTGGACAATTGCCTGTGCTAAATTAAAAGGCCAAAAAAATGGTCTTTTCCCAGATCACTGCTACTATTTATGCACCTGTATCTTGCTAATGTTATAGCAAAAAATCCCTTAAAAGATTTTATGCTAAATTTTACAAATGACTCTTCCAATGGAGGAACTGCATATATGGCTAACAATAATAAAAATTATGGAGCATAACAAGGCTCCTTCAAAGCAACTCATAAAAGTTGCCAGCAGATACTGATGCCAAAGGATCTGGCTTGATGACACCAAGCTTACCTTTGATAAGACAAGGTGAAAAAGCCCTTGCAATTCATTATGAAAAAAACAGACCTGTATATATATTTGGGGTCGAGGATGTGTTTGTGCTTTTTTCACAGAAAGAAAATAAAATCTGGACGTGATGTCGAGGCTGCGGACATAGAGGAGTTCCAGACTTCCAGAGATGATTGAGGAGAGGTCCTTGGTCTGGTCTTCCCTGCCCCCAAGGAAAGGAAGTGCCTGCTAACAAAACCAGCTACACCACTCTGCAGGGTGTCATCGTGCCTCCAGAGTCCAGGGATATGTGCCAGGATATGCTTCATGTAGCTGAATCTCACCCAGGTTCCCCCACCTGTCCTGGAGCACAAATGTTAAACTGCTTCTGCAGCTTGAACTCTGGTCTGCTTTGGAGCTGAGTTGCAGACTAAACATCAGACTGCTTTAACCTTTGGGACACAGAACTCATTTTAATTAAAATATTAACCTCTCTTCACTTAAGAAGGGGGAAAATTGGGGGTTCCTGTCACTGTTGCTAAGAGCCTGGAACTGGTGGTATTTGATAACATCAATGTATGTCATTGTACTCCTACTGAAATTGTTCTAATGATATTTGTAACTGCTTATAGATGTTGGGAAAAGTTTGACACATGCTGTAAAATGTTTTGGTTTAATGCATATGTTAAAAATTTTAGATTTGGATCCCTTTTACACTGCCCTAATTTTTGGCAGGCAGCACACGTAACTTTATGTGGAGTAGGCACTTAGGAAGGAGGTCATACCATAGGCCAGACTGAAAGGTGAATACTGGGTTGGGAAAAAAGCCCTTTCTTCTTGTCTGGAGATGGAGTTATTGGTGCCAAAATTATATCATTATATCTTTTGTTTGAGGAGCTCCACACAGTCTTTTCATTAATGATAGACGCAGGGGCCCAATGACGGGAGTTAGTGTGGATCCTAGCCTGAATAGCACACCATACAGAGGTTGTAGAAACCGGCTCAACATGGTATGGTACAGGTATGAGGGAGTTCTCCACATGGCCTATGACAGGGTGCCCTGTGATCTGCTTACTTTAATCCTGCTAGATACCTGTTATTTGAGGAGCTCCAAGGACGGGCGACTTATGTCAGGATAATACCCCAACCTAAGGCAGGGCCCTGGGAACCCGAGGACGGGTAAGGGGGACAGAAAATAGGCCTGGTCCCCACTCGACCTAGGAGTCATCGGGCACCCCTCTGTTCCCAGGAGAGGTGGATTGCTTCACCACTCGAGAGGAGGGTCTCTCCTTGTCTCAGTCCCTTCTCCTTTGGTCTGACACCATGGTTGACTCTGACTGGTGCTCTCCACATGATAGCTGCCTGCCTTTGTATGGGAGGGGTGAGGGGATCTTTTGGGAGCCATTTCCCCCTAGAGATCATTGCAGGAACCATCGCCCTGGGGAGACTGCGGGGAACCCCACACCATGGTTGTGCTGGGAATGGTTCTGTTGCCCCACACCCAGTTGAAGTTGTTAATGGAGAAAAATGAAATAAATCAAATAAAAAAACATAATTAGAGGAGGGCCATTTTTATTCAAACAAAGCTGGAATTTGACATAATTAAATACCTTGTATTGAAGTCAACGGCAATCATGAATTATGGATCCTTTGGAAAGAGGATCCTTGTGACAAATCCGATATCGACCAGTCATATTTTAATTGCCTTTAAAATTTGCCAGCACTTCTAGTTACTAGGAATTTATTAGATCAAGGCAGAAGTGATAGCCATCTATGTGATACCCCGCAACTAAGGGGAAGAGGAAGCACACAGATGGTTGTAAAATTTGTGAAATTTGGTTGGAGCTCATTCCTACAGAAAGCTCATGTGGTTTAGCACGAAATCTTCAGGTTTAATGGGGACCTTTCTGTAAATCCTTTTTAGTTAGACTCTGGTGTGTGTGCGCATGTTTGTATGTGTGTGCATGTGTGTTTGTGTGTGAGAGTGTGTATGTGTGTGTGTGTGTAACTTCCAGAGATTCTTCACAGGGATTGTCCTTGGTGGGTTTGCTTTGATGAGCCCTGAAAACAAGACGGTTTCCAAAACCATTTCCCTACATTGCTGGTCTTTTATGGACAAGTCTTTTGAATTTTCCTTTCTTTGATTTGTAGATTTTCCCTTTTTCATTTTACTCCAACCCATCTATATGCTTTTATTATCTTATTCCCTTTTTTGTTTTTTTCAAGCCAGGGTTTCTCTGTGTAGCCTCAGCTGTCCTGGAACTCCTGTTGTAGACCTGGTTGGTCTCGAACTCAGAGATTTGCCTTCCTCTGCCTCTCCAGTGCTAGGAGCCTTTCTTATCTTAGCTTGCTATCTCACTTGAGGTCATTTTTCTGCTGGAGAAACAGCACAATGTGGAAGCTTGTGCTAAAAACAATCATTAGACATTTGAAGCTATTAATTTAAATAGAAGTTGTGTTGAAATTTAAAAATCATTTCTTCATTTGCGTCACACCCCGTGTGCACAGCATATAACCATAGGCAGTGATTATTGCTTGACCATGGCACCATTCACTTCCGGTCTCACACAGGCCCTGACCAGAATTCCTTTCGGTGCTGTGTGATTTTCTTCTTCCCAATGACGGCGCTGACTTGAGCCATTTCTGGTGCCATGTTGTTTTGCTTTGCTCACAGCGATTGTACGATCTAGTTCCGGTTTCTCATCAAATGCTTCCATCATCCGCATTGGGTCTTGACATGGGCCCTCTGCAGCACAGCCAGAGTTCCATTGGGCTGAGCAGAGCAATTTCTCGGTTTGATTGTTTTTTTTCTTTTTCTTTCCAAAGTGCGTGGGGTTAAATTCGCAGACCCCCAAGTCTATCATGGCTTCTCTGAAGTCTGCATTATTATTATCTTTTCAAATCCTCTTAGCTGTTGGCTGCCTCACTGGCGGCTGCCTTGCTCAGTGAACCGGCTGCCGCTGTCCTACGTTGTTCTATCACAGCTATTGATCAATCAATGCATGGCCTCCACTCTTCATCTCTCCGTGCTCCATCATCCAAGAATAGCCTCTTCCTCCCGTGGCCGTGGTTTCAGAAGTTGTTGGATGTTATTGCTAGAAGGTCTCAGGCCTTTCCCTTGAGGCTTTCCATTCCTGCACACAGGGAACCAAGGCTTTTGAAGCAAAATTCTGTAACTCCACAGTGGCTTTCGTATACCTTTTGAAAATCTGAGAGCCATTCTTTTTATTGGCAGCTATTCAGAGGCGTTAAAGTCTCTGCATCAAGAAATCCAACTTGCGGTTTTCTCCTGATAACAACACGCACATGAGTCATCAGTAGGGCATTTATTGAAAGAATCAAATATCACATTCTGGCACGCCTTTTTCTCTTTCTGGTACACCACTCAAGTACTGAGTTCTGCACTCCTTCGTCTCATTCTGGGAAACCACTCTTCCCCTTCAACAGGCAAAATTTCTAATTTTATTCAAGTCCATTTTTAAAAATTCATATTATTCTTAAAATTTTGATGGGAATGACTTTAGTCATCCACAAACTGACCCTATTGGTCCAAACCCCTCCATTCCATGGCTAAAAGGAAGGCTATTTTAAAAGCAGATATGCCTAGTGAAAATACAGTTCTTTCTCTGTTGAATGCCATTTCTGGAGTTTGGGGATTTTTTAATACTAATAAGGGACCGACCGTTCCCCAGACGTCTCCTCGCCTTCCACATTCCTTTGTTCTTTTGTAGACGTGGGGTGACTATTCCATGTCCACCATCAATGCTTCTGATTTGACTTGTGGAGAAATGCGATCACCCTTTTGTCCTTTCTATGGGTGTTCCTTTTCAGGGGAGTAGAAACACCATATCCTCCCTGAGAAGAAGAATTCTTCAAAAGCCTCATTTCCTCCTGATTTCTAATTTCAAATGCCAACATTTATTAAGGACAATGGATATGAGTTTGGGACTGGCGATTAGACACACATTTATTTATTGAACCCCACTTTGTGATTTGAGGTGCAAGTGGCTCACATGCAAAAAGAATTGCATAAAACAAGTTCCTGACATCCCCCTCTCTGACAATTGAGATTCTGAAAGATGAAGAAGGGAATAAAGTTGGATGCAGTGAGTCTGCAGATGCTGTATACAGACTCCCTTGAGTAAGAAGCAGGAAGAGACATATCCTGTGAGCACAGGTGTCAGGTGGACCAAATGAAATTGCAGGGTCCCTGGATAAATCTAAAATCCTCATAAATAAAGATTTACTTATGTGTGTATGTGTTTATATATGGATATATGTGTGTGAATATTTGTGAGTGTGTATTTATGTATATGTGTATGTATATGGGAGTGTGTGAATAAGTGTGTGTATGTGCAGTTGCCTGCCAAGGTTAGAAAAGTATGTCAGACTCCTGGAGC
This sequence comes from Microtus agrestis, assembly GCA_902806775.1. Taxonomy (NCBI): domain Eukaryota; kingdom Metazoa; phylum Chordata; class Mammalia; order Rodentia; family Cricetidae; genus Microtus; species Microtus agrestis. Next base: position 39,909 of record CADCXT010003581.1, read on the forward strand.
TGGATATACAGCTGTGATACAGCTGTGAACGGAACTCTGGTCCATTGTAAGAGCAGCAAGCTCTTATTCTACGAGTCATCACTCTAACCCCCTTGAACTTATTCCTAATACTGTTCAACGGACCAAAGGTATCATAGTGAAATAAACAGAAAGCTATTAGAAAAATAAACAGAAAGGCATTTTTCTTACTTCTATTCTATTGCTGTGAAGAGACACCATGACCAAAGCAGCTTTTAAAAAAGCAGTTTATTGGGATCTTGCTTACAGTTTCATAGTGGAGGCTATGACCATGACCATTATGGTTGATAGCCTGGCAGCAGGCAGGCAGACTTGGTGCTTGAGCAGTTCTGAGAGCGCCCATCCTGACCTGCATACAACAGGCAGAGAAGGGGGTGGGAGAGGGAGAGGGAGGGAAAAGGGAGAGGCAGAGGTGTGGCTGGCATGGGCTTTTGAAACCTCGAGACTCACCCCCAGTGATCAACTTCCTTTAACAAGACCACACCTCCTAATCCTTTTGAAACAGTCCACCAACTGGAAACCAAACATATTCAAATATAAGAGCCTACCAGGGCCACACTTATTCAAACCATCACAGTATGGAAAAGGGGAATTAAGTAATGCCTGTCCATCCATTGGGACATCCACTTTTTATTGTTACATATCATCTCTGGTGGGTGGGTGTGTTAGGGATATTTGCATAACAAGTTTCCCATCAGCCATCACTCTCGCAGAAGCCAAAGGAATCCTAACACTCCTCTTTCTCTACTTGATTTTCCACATTGGCATCACTTGTCGGAAAGGACGATATCCCTTCAGCCCGATTTAGTTCAAAGCATGCAAACTATTGATGTGCAATTAATTGCTATTTATGGTGGGAAGAAACAGAAGCCAACATGATTGAGTCAATTGTTGCTGGGGGCTGAAGATTTCCTGTCCATTTAATAAAACGTGATAAATATTATTTTAGTACAAGCTTAGAAACCCTGATGAAGCCTTTAGTTTTCATTTTTTTCAGCATTTCCAGAACACCATCTGTTGTGAACAGGAGCTGAAAGGAGAACTGTCGATGAGCCACCAGACACACATTCAGCCAAGGTTTGGTTTGCACAGGATGAAGATAAACTTGCCTCTGCTCTCTCTGGAGTGTTGGCTCCAGGGTCCGCAGGGATCAAAGTCTTCAGGTTCCTTTGCTAAAATGTCTCTGACATCAACTGCCATACTCCTCAGCTAGGGGTGAGGGATGATGAGGCCCTCCCACTCCATGATGGAGTGCTGATCGGCTTGGTTTTGTGCAGGGAAACAAAGCTGTTTGTTAGAAATCTTCCCAGCTCCTTCTACTTTGAGGCCAAGCTGAGATTTCTGAGCCAAACGACTAGCCCGCCATACAGGTTTCTGATACAGGAATGGGAGTCAAGACCCTGAACTTGTATCTCTAAATGATCCTGGGTGGTTCTGATGGTGTTGCCCTGGGGACTATCCTTTAACAACCGCTGGACAGAGAGGCCCTTGAGAGATCAGAGGGGTGCCATTTGTGGGTTTCACATGACAGATACTGCTGTGATTTGGGTTTGAAATATCCCCCACAGGATGGCAGGTTGGAATATTGTTTAAAGGTGGGGATGAAAAGTGATTGAACTCTGAGGGTTCTATTCAATTGTGTTTGGAGGTGGGGGAAACTAGGAGGTTGGGGATTGTTGAAGGAGTTGGTCATTTGCGATGCAGCTTTGGAGGGTATTTCTTGCCCATGGTCCCTTCCTGTGTTTGTTTCCTGGCTGCCAAGGAAGTGAGCAGGTGTGCTCCATCATCCATGGTCAATGTAACCATGGGCCAAAAGCTCTGAAAATGTGAACCAAAGTAAGTCCATTTTCTTTTAAGTTGCCAGATATTTTGTTTTAATACTAAAGGGGTGACCGACATAAATGTGGCCACTACTGATGCCGACAAAATCAGGTCAGATCTGGACTTGATGCAGGAAGACCCATGGCTTAATCTTTTCAGCTTTTAGTCTGAACGCTGCAAGCTAAGAGAAGATCCAATGTTCTCAAGTGGTTACATCAGGAAGATTCTGCCAATATATCTGTTGTCTGAGTGACAACAAGATCCTTGTTGCCTCCCACTCTGATCTTCCCCTGACTTCACTTCTATATTTTATAGACTTCAATATCATATGAATTATTGGAAAATGAGTATAAAAAGGAAGGAAGCTGTAAATTTGCTTTAAAAATCATTAAATCACAGTTAAAATAAATGCATTTTTTGTATGGAAATTTTGCTTCAATAAAGCTGTTGAAAAGTTTTGGTCAACTGTGATGGTTGTTTTGTGAGTTGGTGTTTGTCATAGCTCTTGTAATGTTGCTCTTAATAGTAGTGAGTTTTATTACAGATGAGTCAGACTCCAGGGTAGCCATGAAGAGGGACACTCTGTTCCCTAAAAATCAAGTTACATGTATTGGATTTCTCAGTGGGTGTTTACTGTCATTGTTGATTTGACTGGCAGTTGGACAGTTGACTGGGGACATATATGGAGAGAGTGTGTGGTTCTGAATGTTCTCTGGGATAACCGAGGGTTGTGTTCCTGGAAGGGGATGAGTTTCACAAAGCGCTATTGTGAAAGGTACAAAGATTTGTACAGCTGAGGCATAGAACCTGTGCAAGACTTACTTTCTATATTCTGGGATGTCATGACTGAGTGTCAGATAAGGAAAGACCCACCGACTTTGGGAATGGACCATGTCTCCTATTGAGAGGAGAGAAAATAGGTTCTGTCTGCTTGGTTCTGCAGTCTACTGTGATGCATTAAATTTCCAGTGGCCATCTGTGAATTAGCTGTGCTGGGGAGTCAATCATAAAGTGTGTAACAAATAGAATGGGATGGAAAGGTGCAGAAATTATCCATCACATACCAGTGCATTCTCATGTTGCTGACAGCAGCTACCCTTTGCTTCTGCCGCACATGAAGTGGACCTATGCAAAGATAGATGGTTGTTAGTCATAGATGAGTGTGTGTGTGTGTGTGTGTGTGTGTGTAGATGGTGCAGAAGTGTGACATGGGGGATGGTAAGCATTCTTGTGCTGACTGATTATTGTCAACTTGGCAATCTAGAGACTCCTGAGAAGAGGGAACCTCAGCTGAATATCTGTCTCTGCTAAATTGGCCTCTGAGTGAGTCTATGGGACATTTTCTTGATTAATGACTGATGTAGGAGGGCCCACTACTATGGTCGAGGCCATCATGGTCGGGGGGGATGGATGGACAGGCTTATCTGTATAAGAAAAGTTATTGAGCAAGCCATGGTATCTGTGGTGGCTTGAGTAAGAAGGGCCCTCATAGACTCTTATATTTTAATATTTAGTCACCAAGGAGAGGCAGTATTTTCAAGGAGTAGAAGGAAGTGTGGTTTTATTGGAGAAAGTGTATCATGGAGGGGTGGCTTTGAGATTTCAAAATCCCATGCCATGCCTCAGTCCTTCTGTCTATGGAGCAGGATGTAGTTCTTGGATATTGCTTCAACACCAAGTATGCCACCATGCTCCCTGCTATGATGATGATGGACCAAACCTCTGAAACTGTAAGCCAGCCTCCAATTAAATGTTTTCTTTTATAATAGTTGTCTTGGTCATGGTGTCTCTTCACAGCCATAGACTAGTGACTAAGACAGGGAGCAAGCCAACAAGCACTGTTCTTTCTGGTTACTGCCTCAAGCTCCTGCCATGGCTTCTCTCAGTGATGGCTTGTAAATTGTAACCCAAATAAACCCTTTCTTTCCCAAGTTATTTTTGGTCATGGTGTTCATCACAGTGAGAAAAGAATCAAACTAAGACAACTACATAACAGGCATAGCATGCACACATCCTAACTTTAAATTAAAATGAAATGTCTAGCTGGTTTTTATTTGTGACTATATGATGAACAACTGTTACTCCACTGAACATTTTGTCTCTATAATAAAGCCTCCCAAATAATAAAAAATGAATCAACAATTAAAAAAATATTTTTCACTCCTCCATCATAGAAACTGATTCTAGTAAGCAGAAACAACAGTGAACCAGTCCAGCCATGAAAAGCCTGTTTCTCAAAAGTCATTTTTGGAGTGCAGAGGTGGGCCCAGGGAGACCCTATGCAACACAGGGCCTTCTCAGGAGGAGACAGCATTTGAAAGTAATGAAAACTGGTTTAGGAAAGAGCTCAGCAAGTCTGTACTAGCAGCACCTTCAGTATTTGCTCGGAGAAGGTCACACATGTTCAGTGAAGGGGAAATGCCTGGAGCTAGATAGGCAGAAAGGGCAGTAGTGTGTTGTGTGAGGGAAGTTGCACAGATGGGGAGGAGTGAGGCAGAACTTCCCGGGGTGCAAGCATCTTGGTGGTCCTCTTCAGTATCCAACCGAGACCTCGGGAAGATCACAGGCTGTAACTGAGGCAAATGGTGCTCAGAGAGGCAAAACCAGATCCACTTAACACCGTCAAGCACTTCCCCAGGCGTTCAGCAGGCGTTCCTTTTCTCTTTTATTTTATATTTTTTAATTTTATAATCATACAAAAGTGTTTTTTGTATGTTTTCAGGAGTCTCGTAGATATAAACTTAGTTTTAGATTCACTAGTCTGAGTTATTCTGGTCAACATGTCCTTTGGGAAACATTGAACCCGTGCCCACCTTCTTAAGTGGCAGACAGGTTCTGTGTTAGAGTCAAGGAAGCCAATATGGATATGGTTCAAATTTGTCTCTTTCAGAACCTTCCTGTTCTTCCTGGGTCCCATTTCACACTCGTTCCCCCAGATTTTGAGAACTCCTTTCATCATTTGCTCTTGGATTTCAATTGTCCTCAGTGCCCTCCACTGCCTCTTTATGAGTCCTTAGCTCTCTCCAGGTCACTGTCAATTTCATCTTTCTTACCTTTGTTCTGCTTTCTTCTCTGTGAGGATTGGGTTCACTTAACCGACGAATTTAGGGAGCTGGAGAGATGGCTCAGTGGTGAGGAGCCCTTTCTTTTCCCACAGAAGACCCAAGCTTGTTTCCCCACATCCGTGTCCAACAGCTCACAACCACCCATGACACCAGCTCGAAGAGACCTGGCTCCTCTGGCCTGTGTGGTCACGATACTCACATACACATACCCTGCCTCATCCACATAATCAAAAACAGTAACTCTTAAAAGATCTGATGACTTACTTTATAACCATTAATCAAATGAAACCGAATTTTCTCTGCATCTGAGTCTACATATGTGTTCCTCCCTGATCAATCAATTCTGTTTCTCCTTTAGTTTCAAGACATCACTGTTTTCTCTAACACTTTTCCCGATTGCACGCATCTCCCTCAAGCTTTACCCCTGCCTGAGATCCTACCTCTTTCTGGCCCTTCTCCACTGCTTCCTAAATAGCCATCTTGTCCTCTTCCCCAACTCCCATCTCCAGTTCCTCCCTCTCTGCACACCAGACCATCTGAGTCCTTTTCCGTTTGGAGCCTACTGTGACCCTAGATATACCATTCACAGCCCGAGTCAAAACGTGTCTTCCTTTGATGTCCCATCCACCAGACACACCTAATCTCCATTACAAAACAACACAGCATGTTCACAAATTTTTATGTTTAGAGCAAGAGAAATTCCATTGGAAAAGAAACTGGGGATATTAGAGGGTCTTAGGTATCTCTGAAAAAAAAAAACATTCTCCCCAAAGAAAATTTTATGTCTGTCCCTCCACACTTTGTGAATTTCACTTTACTTCATCTTCCCCTCATCATAGACATAGATAAGGGTGTCTTTTTCAAACTTGACAAAATACATGGAAGGTTTGGTGGGAACTTGGTAAACGATTTTGCCCATCTTTATGGTTCCGTCGCTTTTGCTGCACTGCACACATTTGCCCATCTTGACTTCCCTGCCTGCTCCTGATGTCACTTCTACTGGAAGGCTCTCTGGCATGATGTGGAGGTTGCCTTTAATGTAGTCATGCAAGAGGTGGTAAATGTACAAGACCGGATCTTTGTCATAGGTAATGTAGAACCAGGTCTTCATGATCGGCACCTCGTCTAGGACCACCCCTCTCCACTCATCCTTAGAGCCATTTGTGCCCTCAAATTCATGTCTCACTGCTCTGCCAACTATGCTGTTTGTGAGGTGGGTGTCTGTCACCTGAGAAAATGACACTTTACTAGGCAAGATCTTCAGTTGTAAAATCCTTTCATCATGGTGAAGCTCCAATCCATAGACAAAATCAATCCCATTGAACTTCAACAAATAGAGGGGGGGATTTGTTGGCAGTTGGTCAGGAACGATGGCGTTCCACTGGGTGACTGGATCATGACCTTCTTTCAATCCATGAGAAATTCTGTGGCCAACAATGTTCACCAGGACCTCTAAAGTCTGCCCGGTTTTTGCTTCTGGAGAGATGACCCGTCCCTCTTCTAGAGAGGTGGCCAGACATCTCAATCATGGCTGCAGACCTAGTGCGGTAGGCCACAGCACTACTCGTCCACTGTCTTGTGGCTATCTTTCTGTGCTTTGGCTTCATAGCTGCCCACTCTCTGGGTTGGAAGAACTCGTCTGTTTAAACCAGATGCAAAGTCATCACCTCCACCATGAGCACCTGCAAGAAGGGAAAGATATGAGGCCGAGGCTCTTTTCTGGGAGAACTCTGGGGCAGATGATGCAGGCAGTACTAAACAGGTTTGGATATCTAAATGTAATTTAGTCATAAGAAATTAATAGGAAAATTAGCAAATGATTCTCTACAGCTCAGTTCAACAGACTCAGAGACACATTTCTGCTGCCCAGAGGCAATTCTCCTCTGCTAAGAAACCTACTCTCTGACTGACAAAGTCAATGAGGGGATGAGTTATGCCTGTCCACAAAGTGAGTAAGCAAATCGGAACAGAATGGCAAAGAAGCCAGAAGGTCGACCACACCTCTCCTTCACCCTCAAGCCATGAGCTAGGTGGCTGCACCCACAAACACCTGCCTAAGGTCATGGTACTCCTGTCCTCTGGCTCTCTGTATTGTGTCTCCTGATCCAGACCCAGGTTTATTACATAGAGCCTTTCCATGTCTTCCATTACAAAAATGAGTACCTCGAGACCCACTGCTAGAAGAGGACTCCTTAGTCTAGGCAACAGCAGCCATTTAGAAATAATTAGTATCTTCTAAAATACATATGGGCAAAGAGGAGCTTTGGCATTTTAGTGGAATGATGTATTTAATACTGTTAGCAAAGATTATAAACTCGGAAAAATGGTTGGCCTAGACCATCCCCGCAGCTATCAAACATGGGAGCCAATAACAACATACAAGGTAGACCGCCCAGGACGTTTGAAGGAAAACTCTTAACTTTCTGGGACTAGAGAGGTGCTAGTTGCTTCATAAACATACTTACCAAAAGAAAATGTCCTAGTTGTCCAGATTCTGTCTTCTGGAAACGTTCAGGCACCAAGACCTTGTTGAACAACTGCGGGGCTCAGGAGCCGAACTGTCCTCCACAGCTGCTGAAAAGATAGTGAACCCACCTTCAAGGGAGTCTAGCGCCCCTAGTGGAACAGATGCGCAAGCCCCACCCACGGCTTTGTGATATCACCAAGGCCCTGCTTGTGTCATGGAATCCCTGAGAGGCAGGCTTCTTCCCAAGTTACCCACAGAAGCGTCCAGCATCCAGGTCCTAAAAAGCTGCGCATACAGCCATCCGGAGACCCAAAATAAAGTCCCCACTCAACTTTTCGATTACTTGAACCACACTTTTGCCCAATCTACTCACTCCCTGTATGTTTTAGTGTTCGGTTTCTGAGTCACCAATTCACTTGCAGGTTTTTTTTTCCTAGCTCCTATCTCTCCCTTGGTTATCTTTAAGCCATTCTTCGTATCAGAAATATTGCCATCTTCGCTGAGGCAACCCACTGGATAACACCCCAAAATTAGCTTTATCAAAACTCATAATTAGAGGAGGGCTATTTTTATTCAAACAAAGCTGGAATATGACATAATTAAATACCTTGTATTGAAGCCAACGGCTATCATGAATTATGGATCCTTTGCAAAAAAGCGAGGAAAAACTAGTTTCTGATTCTGCTTCCAAAGTCGGGGTAAACTTGTGACAAATCTGATATCGACCAGTCATATTTTAAATGCCTTTAAAATTTGCCAGCACTTCTGGTTACGACGAATTTATTAGATCAAGGCAGAAGTGATAGTCATCTATGTGATACCCCCGCAACTAAGGGGAAGAGGAACCACACAGATGGTTGTAAAATTTGTGAAATTTGGTTGGAGCTCATTCCTACAGAAAGCTCATGTGGTTTAGCACCAAATCTTCAGGTTTAATGGGGACCTTTATGTAAATCTTTTTAGTTAGACTCTGGTGTGTGTGCGCGTGTACGCGCATGTTTGTATGTGTGTGTATGTGTGTTTGTGTGTGATAGTGTGTGTGTATGTGTGTATGTGTGTGAGAGTGTGTGTGTGTATGTGTGTTTGCGTGTTTCTGTATGTGTGTGTGTGTGTGTGTGTGTGTAACTTCCAGAGATTCTTCACAGGGATTGCCCTTGGTGGGTTTGCTTTGATGAGCCCTGAAAACAAGACGGTTTCCAAAACCACTACCCTACATTGCTGGTCTTTTATGGACAAGTCTTTTGAATTTTCCTTTCTTTGATTTGTAGATTTTCCCTTGTTCATTTTACTCCAACCCATCTCTGTGCTTTTATTATCTTATTTCCTTTTTTGTTTTTTTCAAGCCAGGGTTACTCTGTGTAGCCTCAACTGTCCTGGAACTCCTGTTGTAGACCTGTTTGGTCTCCAACTCAGAGATTTGCCTGGCTCTGCCTCACCAGTGCTAGGAGCCTTTCTTATCTTAGCTTGCTCTCTCCCTTGAGGTCATTTTTCTGATGGAGAAACAGCACAATGTGGAAGCTTGTGCTAAAAACAATCATTAGACATTTGAAGCTATTAATTTAAATAGAAGTTTTGTTGAAATTTAAAAATCATTTCTTCATTTGCGTCACACCCCGTGTGCTCAGCATATACCCATAGGCAGTGATTATTGGTTGACCATGGCACCATTCACTTCCGGTCTCACACAGGCCCTGACCTGGATTCCTTTCGGTGCTGTGTGATTTTCTTCTTCCCAATGACGGCGCTGACTTGAGCCATTTCTGGTGCCATATTGTTTTGCTTTGCTCACAGCACTTACATGATCTAGTTCCGGTTTATCATCAAAGGCTTCCATCATCCGCATTGGGTCTTGACATGGGCCGTCTGCAGCACAGCCAGAGTTCCATTGGGCTGAGCAGAGCAATCCCTCGGTTTGATTGTTTTATTTTTTTCTTTTTCTTTCCAAAGTGCGTGAGATTAAATTATCAGACCCCCAAGTCTCTCTTGGCTTTTCTGAAGTCTGCATTATTATTATCTTTTCAAATCCTCTTAGCTCTTCGCTGCCCCACTGACGGCTGCCTTGCTCTGTGAACCGGCTGCTGCTGTCCTATGTTGTTCTATCACAGCTATTGATCAATCAATGCATGGCCTCCACTCTTCAGCTCTCCGTGCTCCATCTTCCAAGAAAAGCCTCTTCCTCCCGTGGGAGTGGTTTCAGAAGTTGTTGGATGTTATTGCTAGAAGCTCTCAGGCCTTTTCCTTGAGGCTCTGCATTCCCGCAAACAGGGAACCAAGGCTTTTGAAGCAAAATTCTGTAACTCCACAGTGGCTTTCGTATACCTTTTGAACATCTGAGAGCCATTCTTTTTATTGGCAGCTACTCAGAGGCGTTAAAATCTCTCTGCATCAAGAAATCCAACTTGCATTTTCTTCTGATACCAACACGCACTTGAGTCATCAGTAGGGCATTTATTGAAAGAATCAAATATCGCATTCTGCCACGCCTTTGTCTCTTTGTGGTACACCACTCAAGTACTGAGTTCTGCACTCCTTCCTCTCTTTCTGGGACACTACTCTTCCCCTTCAACAGGCAAAATTTCTAATTGTATTCAAGTCCATTTTTAAAAATTCATATTATTCTTAAAATTTTGATGGGAATAACTTTAGTCATCCACAAACTGACCCTACTGGTGCAAACCCCTCCATTCCATGGCTAAAAGGAAGGCTATTTTAAAAACAGTTCTGCCTAGTGAAAATGCAGTTCTTTCTCTGTTGAATGTCATCTCTGTTGTTTGGGGATTTTTTAATACTAATAAGGGACCGACCATTTCCCAGACGTCTCCTTGACTTCCACTGATGTGGGAATGATTTCTTATTAATAAAGAAACTGCCTGGCCCATTCGATAGGTCCACCCTTAGATGGGTGGAGAAAACAGAACAGGATTCTGGGAGAAGGAAGCTGGAAGAGACACCATGATGTTCCCATGCCAGGCAGACGCAGGTTAAGATCTTCCCTGGTAAGCCAGCTCGTGGGCCACACAGAATAATAGAAATGGGTTAGATTAATATGTAAGAGCTATACCATAAGAGGCTACAGATAACGGGCCAGGCAGTATTTAAAAGAATACAGTTTCTGTGTAATTATTTCGGGTAAAGCTAGCCACGCGGCGGCGGCTGGGTGCTGGGAAAGGAGCCCGGCTGCTCCTACAACAGAATGGCGCCCAACGTGGGGCTAAATCCACTTAAAAACCTGAGAGAGCTTAATTTTAAACAGAGAAAATTTTTGTTGTTTGTTGGTGGCGTGCTGTAGAGAGACTTAAACGCTGCATCATTTTAAAGTGCGCTCCCCGCCTGCACCTGGGCATAAGGCGGAATCGGGCTTGGGCAGGTGGAAGAGTATGGCAGATTCCTGCCGCGATACAGAGACTGCGCAGTGCTCTGCGTATCAGATTTGGTTGTAACTTGGATGAAAAGAGTTTCTGTGCTGCACGCTCAATCTCAGAATTAAACTGCTGAGTGCGGCTCCAAAATGGACTTGCTGTGTGCCTGGAACTGTGCGCAGCTCAGGCAGGAAGTACCGTAATAACTGTGATAACAGTGCACTTAAGGTTTCGACTGAGCAAAACACAGGCAGTACCGTATTACCCCTACATGATGCAACTTAAGTATTTAAGAACTGCTCCTGGACATTAAAAAATTACAGATTCACAATAAAACAGATTCAGACAGACCAATAAATGAATCATAATGTTGGATGAATGTACGTAGGCTTGACAGAGAGAAAAAATAGAGAGAGAAAGAATAAAGTTAATGCCCTTAAAAAAAGGGGGTAAAGTCTTTAAAGAGACAGACTACAGATAGTTATAGATTAAGAGAAATAAAGTAAAAATAAGCCACGTAAAAATGGAAAATTCACAGAGAGTCTGGATTATGTACATTGTGTTTTCTTTAAAATTTTTGACTGTAAAGGAGCTAAGTACAGACAGACATTTCATTATATGGGCTGCCAAATGGAACCAGAATGGATATCATGAGGGTAAGACTTCACAATTTGGGTCTAAGGATATGATGCTTCGGAAAGGGTATTCTTTTGTTTTCACAGAGGATGAGACCCTGTGGATTTCTTCTATTCCGATTTGGTATGATAGACCACGCCCTCCTGAAAGGTTGCTGTGAACACCCTCAAAAAATTACTTCACTCAACTGCCAACTGAGATGACCCTGGCACACAGGTTACACCAAGAAAGATCTAATTAATGACGCCCCCATTCAGCAGGAAGCAGTTTGGAGAGAAAAACTGCGCCCATGTTCCCAAAATATTGTTTATAAATGTTCTTTTACATTTAAAGGGGGATATGATATAGATATGAATAATTTGCATTGGTATGGATTTTAAGGTCAATTTTGTTACATGTATATGTATTTCTGATCTTGATTAAGGTATTGTGATTGTGTAGTTCATTTAAAATGTAATGTATAATAGAAAATATAGGTTGCTAATGGATAATCATCGATAATAGTCAAGCTTGTAGTCATGTTAGTTAGATTTTCTAGATATATAGAGATATATTTCAGTTAGATAGGCATTCTTCATATCTCTCAAAGACTGCAGAATATGGCATTTAAATATTTTAATAACTTAGGGTTTTTCATGACAATGAGACACGTCTGCTCCTGGCAGCACCAATCTACTTTGAGAGGAAGATGGGCATCGAAGAGGATCCTTATGGAGTTGGATAGCCATTTGGGCAAGAAACTGCTCTTGCCTGGACTGATGCATAAACTGGACACAAAGAACCCACAGACAGAGGACTGCTGAACTTGCCTAAAGGTGAGATGGTCTTTCGGGGTTCCTGATTCATGAAAAAAGTCTACGAGACATTCTGCAGGACACAGCAAAAAGTGACTGAACTGTCTTTGAAATTTCCTGCTTCATGGAAATGTCTGCTGGATACTGTGGGCCTGAAGGCCGAAGATGGATGCCCCAACGGTACAAAGGAACTTTGGGTGACTGTCCAGGCAGCGAGATGTCTCTGTCATTTCTAGAGCTTTTGATTTCTTGTTTACTTAGGTAGTTTTATATCCTTCTGGAGTCTTTGATGGAGTTGAAGAATGGATAGTTATAGTTTTCCTTAGTTATGATAAAAGATAAAGTAGATATAAATATTGTAACTGTAATTCTTGCTTGATAATGCTTTGTTATATGTAATTTTACTATGTTAAAGTTAAAGCCTTTCTTTTTTGTTTAAACAGAAAAAGGGGAAATGATGTGGGAATGATTTCTTATTAATAAAGAAACTGCCTGGCCCATTCGATAGGTCCACCCTTAGATGGGTGGAGAAAACAGAACAGGATTCTGGGAGAAGGAAGCTGGAAGAGACACCATGATGTTCCCATGCCAGGCAGACGCAGGTTAAGATCTTCCCTGGTAAGCCAGCTCGTGGGCCACACAGAATAATAGAAATGGGTTAGATTAATATGTAGGAGCTAGACCATAAGAGGCTACAGATAACGGGCCAGGCAGTATTTAAAAGAATACAGTTTCCGTGTAATTATTTCGGATAAAGCTAGCCACGCGGCGGTGGCTGGGTGCTGGGAAAGGAGCTCGGCCGCTCCTACAACATTCCACATTCCTTTGTTCTTTTGTAGACGTGGAGTGATTTCTTCCATGTCCATCATCAATGCTTCTGATTCAACTTGTGGAGAAATGCGAGCACCCTTTTCTCCTTTCTATCGGTTTTCCTTTTCAGGGGACTAGAAATACCATATCCTCCCTGAGAAGAAGACTTCTTCAAAAGCCTCATTTCCTCCTGAATTCTAATTTCAAATGCCAGCATTTATTAAGAATAATGGATAGGAGTTTGGTACTGGCATTTCGACACACATTTATTTATTGAACCCCCACTTTGTGATTTGAGGTGCAAGTGGCTCACATGCAAAAAGAATTACTTAAAACAAGTTCCTGACATTCCCCATCTCTGACAATTGAAATTCTGAAAGATGAAGAAGGGAATAAAGTTGGATACAGTGAGTCTGCAGATACTGTATACAGACTCCCTTGAGCAAGAAGCAGGAAGAGACATGTCCTGTGAGCACAGCTGTCAGGTGGACCAAATGAAATTGCAGGGTCCCTGGATAAATCTAAAATCCTCATAAATAAAGATTTACTTATTTGTGTAAGTGTGTATATGTGTATATATGGATATATGTGTGTGAATATTTGTGAGTGTGTATTTATGTATATGTGTATGTATATGTGAGTGTGTTTATAAGTGTGTGTATGTGCAGTTGCCTGCCAAGGTTAGAAAAGAATGTCAGACTCCTGGAGCTGGATATACAGCTGTGATACAGCTGTGAACGGAACTCTGGTCCATTGTAAGAGCAGCAAGCTCTTATTCTCCGAGTCATCACTCTAACCCCCTTGAACTTATTCCAAAGACTGATCAACGGACCAAAGGTAACTTAGTGAAATAAACAGAGAGCTATTAGAAAAATAAACAGAAAGGCATTTGTCTTACTTCTATTCTATTGCTGTTAAGAGACACCATGACCAAAGCAGATTTAAAAAAAAACAGTTTATTGGGATCTTGCTTACAATTTCATAGTGGAGGCTATGACCATGACCATTATGGTTGATAGCCTGGTAGCAGGCAGGCAGACATGGTGCTTGAGCAGTTCTGAGAGCGCCCATCCTGACCTGCATACAGCAGGGAGAGAAGGGGGCGGCAGAGGGAGAGGGAGGGAAAAGGGAGAGGCAGAGGTGTGGCTGGCATGGGCTTTTGAAACCTCGAGACTCACCCCCAGTGATCAACTTCCTTTAACAAGACCACACCTCCTAATCCTTTTGAAACAGTCCACCAACTGGAAAACAAACATATTCAAATATAAGAGCCTATCAGGGCCACACTTATTCAAACTATCACAGTATGGAAAAGGGGAATTAAGTACAGCCGGTCCATCCATTTGGACATACATTTTTTATTGTTACATTTCATCTCTGGGGGGGTGTTAGGGATATTTGCCTAACAAGTTTCCCATCAGCCATCACTCTCGCAGAAGCCAAAGGAATCCTAACACTCCCCTTTCTCTACTTGATTTTCCACATTGGCATCATTTGTCAGAAAGGACCATATCCCTTCAGTCCGATTTAGTTCAAAGCATGCAAACTATTGATGTGCAATTAATTGCTATTCATGGTGGGATGAAACAGAAGCCAACATGATTGAGTCAATTGTTGCTGGGGGCTGAAGATTTCCTTTCCATTCAATAAAACTTGATAAATATGATTTTAGTACAAGCTTAGAAACCCTGATGAAGCCTTTAGTTTTCATTTTTTTCAGCATTTCCAGAACACTATCTGTTGTGAACAGGAGCTGAGAGGAGAACTGTCATGGAGCCACCAGACATACACTCAGACAAGGTTTGGTTTGCACAGGAAGAAGATAAGCTTGCCTCTGCTCTCTCTGGAGTGTTGGCTCCAGGGTCCCCACGGATCAAAATCTTCAGGTTCCTTAGCTAAAATGACATTGCATTTGCATATAACCCTCTTGTTATACGCAATCCTCTTGTATACTTTATTATACTTACTTATGTGTGTGTGTGTGCGTGCCTGCATATTGACTTGTACGTGTAAGTGACATGGCCGGAAGGGGGAAACCATATAACGTGTACTGCTCCTCTACTCTCACTTTATGACACCTATGGCAGGGGCTCTTGCTGAACTTGGAGCTAGCCTGGCTGCCAACAACCCCGTGATCCTCCTGTGTCTGCCTCCCTTAGCACTGGAGTTATAGGTTCCCATGTGACCACACACTGGGCATTTAATGTGGGTGATGGGTCCTCGTGCTTATGCAGCAAACACTTTACTCCTGATGATCCCCAAGATAATCCTGCATCTTAAGTAATCACCATATTACTTTTGTATTTAATGCAATGCAATTGCCCTGCAGGGGGGCTGTTTTTTTATGAAATGAGAAGAAAGATGATCTGTGTGTGTTCAGTACAGATAGAGTGTTTTAAAAACTACTTTTGTTCATTTCTTTAGAACTTCATACAACATATTGGATTGAATCACTCCTCCCAGATCCATCCCTCTCCCTCCCAACTTAATAACCTCCCCCTCCTTAATAACCCATTGAGTGATTTGTGTAACTCATAAACGCACAGGTACTGGGCTATTCACTGGAGCATGATCAACCTAGCACCAGCCACACCTTTGAAGAAAATCCCCTCTCACATCAACTGTCCATACTCCTAAGCTAGTGGTGAGGGATGATGAGGCCCTCCCACTCCATGATGGAGTGCTGATCGGCTTGGTTTTGTGCTGGGAAACAAAGCTGTTTGTTAGAAATCTTCCCAGCTCCTTCTACTGTGAGGCCAAGCTGAGATTTCTGAGCCAACCTACTAGCCCCCCCTACAGGTTTCTGATACACGAATGGGAGTCAAGACCCTGAACTTGTATCTCTAAAAGATCCTGGGTGGTTCTGATATTGTTGCCCTGGGGACTATCCTTTAACAACCGCTGGACAGAGAGGCCCTTGCAGAGATCAGAGGGGTCCCATTTGTGGGTTTCACATGACAGATACTGCTGTGATTTGGGTTTGAAATATCCCCCACAGGTTGGTATGTTGGAATAATGTTCAAAGGTGGCGCTGAGAAGTGATTGAACTCTGAGGGTTCTATTCAATTGTGTTTGGAGGTGGGGTAAACTAGAAGGTTGGGGCTTGTTGAAGGAGTTGGTCATTTGGGATGCAGCTTTGGAGGGTATTTCTTGTCCATGGTCCCTTCCTGTGTTTGTTTCCTGGCTGCCAAGGAAGTGAGCAGGTGTGTTCCATCATCAACGGTCCATGTAACCATGGGCCCAAAGCTCTGAAAATTTGAACAAAGTAAGTCCATTTTCTTTTTAAGTTGCCAGATATTTTGTTTTAATACTAAAGGGGTGACCGACATAAATGTGGCCACTACTGATGCCGACAAAATCAGGTCAGATCTGGACTTGATGCAGGAAGACCCATGGCTTAATCTTTTCAGCTTTTAGTCTGAACGCTGAAAGCTAAGAGCAGATCCAATGTTCTCAAGTGGTTACATCAGGAAGATTTTGCCAATATATCTGTTGTCTGAGTGACAACAAGATCCTTGTTGCCTCCCACTCTGATCTTTCCCCTGACTTCACTTCTATATTTTTATAGACTTCAATATCATAGGAATTAGTGGAAAATGAGCATAAAAAGGAAGGAAGCTGTAAATTTGCTTTAAAAATCATTAAATCGCACACTTAAAATAAATGCATTTTTTGTATGGAAATTTTGCTTCAATAAAGCTGTTGAAAAGTTTTGGTCAACTGTGATGGTTGTTTTGTGAGTTGTTGTTTGTCATAGCTCTTGTAATGTTGCTCTTAATAGTAGTGAGTTTTATTACAGATGAGTCAGACTCCAGGGTAGCCATGAAGAGGGACACTCTGTTCCCTAAAAATCAAGTTACATGTATTGGATTTCTCAGTGGGTGTTTACTGTCATTGTTGAGTTGACTGGCAGTTGGACAGTTGACTGGGGACATATATGGAGAGAGTGTGTGGTTCTGAATGTTCTCTGGGATAACCAAGGGTTGTGTTCCTGGAAGGGGATGAGTTTCACAAAGCGCTATTGTGAAAGGTACAAAGATTTGTACAGCTGAGGCATAGAACCTGTGCAAGACTTACTTTCGATATTCTGGGATGTCATGACTGAGTGTGAGATAGGGAAAGACCCACCGACTTTGGGAAAGGACCATGTCTCCTATTGAGAGGAGAGAAAATAAGTTCTGTCTGCTTGGTTCTGCAGTCTACTGTGACCCATTAAATTTCCAGTGGCCAACTGTGAATTAGCTGTGCTGGGGAGTTAACCGGAAAGTGTGGAACAAATAGAATGGGATGGAAATGTGTAGAAATTATCCATCACATACCATTGGGTACTCATGTTGCTGACAGTAGCTACCTACCCTTCGCTTCTGCCACACAGGAAGTGGACCTATGCAAAGATAGATGGTTGTTAGTCATAGATGATGTGTGTGTGTGTGTGTGTGTGTGTGTAGATGGTGCAGAAGTGTGACATGGGGGATGGTAAGCATTTTTGTGCTGACTGATTTTTGTCAACTTGGCAATCTAGAGTCTCCTGAGAAGAGGGAACCTCGGCTGAAGATATGTCTCTGCTAAATTGGCCTCTGAGTGAGTCTATGGGACATTTTCTTGATTAATGACTGATGTAGGAGGGCCCCCCACTATGGTCAAAGCCATCATGGTCGGGGTGGGGGGATGGACAGACAGGCTCATAGCAGGAACCGACCCGTCCAGATGGAACTCCTCAGCACCAAAACTCGGACGCCACTCTGGGTGGTAGTCCATCCAGATGGAACTCCTCAGCACCAGTCAAGATGGAACTCCTCAGCACCTAAGCAGGGCAGCTTGGTAGCCCAGAGATCCGGAGACCAGCCGAAGAACATGGGAGGCGGCGCTGGGTCCAGGAAACCACTGGTGGCCCTGGAGCACCTCCTATAGGTGCCTGAGCTCCCTTACATGGAACCTTGACGCCTGCCTGGAAGGCAGGAACTCCCGGCTAGCTCTGTATGGGTAGCCTTAGTGTAGGAACTTAAAACCGGTTTCAGCACTGGTCTGAGCAAAAGGCAGGGCAGGGTTGTGGGGTGGTGTCCCGGGGGGTTGGGTGGTGCCTAAGGAAGACAGCCCTGCAGAAGGAGCTGGGGGAAGGGAGTTTGTGCTCGCTTCTGGGACACACCGCTCCTGAATAGGAGACACTCACCAGTCCAGATGGAACTCCAAAGCACCTAGGCAGGGCCGCCTGGTAGCCCAAAGATCCGGGGACGAGAGGAAGCTGTATACACTTTTTGTACATTTGCTAAATGGCTTGTTGCCTACGAATGAGGACCTAAATTTCAACACCCAGCTTTCAATTAAGAATCAGATCTGGTATATGTCGATAACCACAGTGTTGCAGGGGACAGATGCAGGTGAATCCCAATGTATCACTGTTCAGAGAATCTGAGTACACTTTGAGTTCGAGGCCAGCCTGGCCCACAGAGCAGGTTTCAGGACAGGCTCTAAAGCTACACAGAAAAACCCTAAGGAAAAAAAAGGCTTTAAAGAACAGTAAAATATTTGTCTCCAGGCAAAACCTCAGTCTCCCTCTCCTTCTTTATGTCTGTACACTAGTGTGTATATGTGTGTGTGTGTTCTGTGCATACACATCTGTGTGTCCTGTGCATACACATATGTGTGTTCTATGCATAAATGTGTGCATACCTTTAGTGAAGCCTCCATGCACAGAGACCGGAAGAGGAGGCTGGGTGTTCTGATCTATCACTCTACACCTGATTCAGCTGAGACAGCATCTTTCTCTGAACTGGGCACTAGGCTGGACATCTGCATGTCCTAGAGCTTGGGGTCTCCATTCTCTTCATATTGAACAGTCCAGGGGTTATAGTAAACTCCATAGCCACAATCAACTTTCCACAAGGATTCTAAGATCTAACCTCAAACTTCTATGTTTGAATGGCAAGGACACTTAACCATTGAGTACTCTCTCCAGCTCTCAGTTAAGAAATTTGTTTTATTATTATTATTTTTTAATTTAATTTTCCATTCAAAAATTACACTTCCTCCCTCCTCCCTTTTCCCTCATGCTCTGCCCTCACTTTCTTCCTTCACCCCTCTATTTAAGAGAGAACAGGGTATGCTGCACTTTTTGAAGTCCAAGGCCCTCCCCATTGCATCCAGGCCTATGGAACTGTGCAACCAAATAGCCTGGGGTACACTGTATACACTGTGTACATTTTGTACAGTGTAAATTTTGTACTGGTTATACTGTTTTTTTTGTACATTTGTGTCATTTGTTTTATGTAATGTGTTTTGTACATGTTTTTGTATTTTTGTCTTGTTCTTGTGTACACTTTGTACATTGTGTATATTTTGTGTACATTGTACATATTGTGTACATTTTATGTACATTGTGTACATTTTGTACACTTTGTACATTGTGTACAATTTTGTACATTGTGAACACTGTGTATATTTTGTGTACATTTTTTGTACATGGTACAAACTGTGAACAATGTGTTCATTTTGTACACTGTACATTTTGTAAACTGTGTAGAATGTGTACATTTTGTGTACATATTTTTGAAATTGTGTACATTTTGTGTATATTGTGCACATTGTGTACATTTTGTGTACATTGTGTACATTTTGTACACTTTGTATATAGTGTACATTTTGCACTGTACATTTTGTACACTGTGTACATTGTGTCCACTTTTGTACATTGTGTACACTGTGTTCATTTTGTGTATATTGTGTACATTGTATACATTTGTGTACATTCTGTACATTGGGTACATTTTTTGTACATTGTGTACATTTTGTGTATATTTTGTACACTGTACATTTTGTACACATTCTGTATATTGTGTACAATGTATACATTTTGTGTACATTGTGAACATAGTGTATATTTTGTGTACATTGTGTACATTTTGTACACTTTGTATATTGTGTACACGTTTGTACATGGTGTACAATGTGTACATTTTGTTTACATTGTGTACACTGTGGACATTTTGTATATTTTGTGCACTACATTTTGTACACTGTGTATATTTTGTACATTTTGCAATGTACATTTTGTACATGGTATACATTTTGTCCACTTTTGTACATTATGTACACTGTGTATATTTTGTGTACAATATTTTTACATTGGGTACATTGTGTTCATTTTGTTTATATTGTGTACAATGTGTACATTTTTATACATTGTTTACATTTGTGTACATTGTGTACATTTTGTGTACATTCTGTACATTTTGTGTACATTGTGTACATTTTGTACAGTGTACATTTTGTACAAATTGTTCATCATGTACAATGTGTATATTTTGTGTACATTGTATAAATTGTGTACATTGTGTACATTTTGTACACTGTTTACATTGTGTACATTATTTGTACATTGGGTACAATGTGTACATTTTGTGTACATTGTGTACACTGTAGGTAATGTGTACATTATATAGACTACTTTCGTGCACTGTGTATATTGTGTACATTTTGCACTGTACAATTTGTACACTGTGTACATTGTGTCCACTTTTTGTACATTGTGTCAACTGTGTATATTTTGGGTTCATTGTGTACATTGAGAACATTTTTACACTTTGTAGATTTTGTACAATTTTTGTACATTGTGTACACTGTGAACATTATTTACATATTGTGCACTACATTTGTACACTGTGTATATTGTGTACATTTGGTACACTGTACATTTTGTACACTGGGTACATTGTGTATATTTTGTACACTGTACATTTTGTACACTGTAGATATTTTGTACATTTTGCACTGTACATTTTGTACACAGTGTAGATTGTGAACATTTTCTGTATGTATTGTGTCTATTGTGTCCATTCTGTGTACATTGTGCACATTCTGTACATTTTGTGTACATTGTGTACGTTGTGTAAATTTTGTGTACATTTTGTGAACACTGTGTACCTTTTGAGTGCATTTTGCATAAATTGTGTACTATGTGTACACTTTCTGTACATTGTGTAAACTGTGTATAGTTTGTGTACTTTGTATACATTGTGGACACTGTGTACATTGTGCAAATTTTGTGTCCATTGTATACATTGATTACGTTATGTATATTTTTGTACATTGTGTTAATTTTATGTATATTTTGTACATTTTGTACACTGTGTACATTTTTTTGTACATTTTGTACACTGTGTATATGTTCTGTACATTGTGAACATTGTGTACATTTTGTGTGCATTGTATAAACTGGATATGTTTATATATTTTGTAGACTGTACATTGTATGGACTGCGTACATTTTGTGTAAATTGTGTACATTGAGCACATTTTGTGTACATTGTGTACACTGTGTACATTGTGTACATTTGTACACTGTACATTTTGTAAAATGTGTTCATTGTGTACAATGTGTATATTTTGTGGACATTGTATAAACTGTGTACATTGTGTATATTTTGTACACTGTTTACATTGTGTACACTATTTGTACATTGGTTACACGGTGTACATTTTGTGGACATTGTGTACATTGCGTACATTTTGTTCATTTTGTATTCACTATATACCTTATGTGTACATTGTGTACATTTTGTACACTTTGTACATTCTGTACAATTTTGTACATAGTGTACACTGTGTACATTTTGTGTACATTGTGTCCATTTTGTGTACATTGTGTACACAGTGTACATTGATTACACTGTGTATACTGTGTACTTGTGTATACTGTGTACATTGTGTACATTTTGTATATAATTATGTACATTAAGTACATTTTATGTAAATTGTGTACACTGTGTATATGTATGTACATTGTGTACAATGTTTACATTCTGTGTACATTGTGTATACTGTGTACATTGTGTACATTTTGTATTTATTGCGTACATTAGGTACATTTTGTGTAAATTGTATACACTATGTAGATTTTGTGTACATTGTGTAATGTTGTGTACATTGTGTTCACTGTGTACATTTGTGTACATTGTGTATATTTTATGTACATTGTATATATTTTGTACACTGTATATTTTGTTCACTGTGTACATTGTGTACACATTGTGTACACATTGTGAATACTGTGTATATTTTGTGTACATTGTGTACATTTGGTACACTGTGTACGTTGTGTACACATTTGTACACTCTGTATATTTTGTACACTGTGCAATTTGTGCATGTGTATATTGTGTTTTTTTGTGTACATTTTGTGCACATTGTGTACATTTTGTGTACATTTTGTACACTTTGTATACCGTGTACATTGTTTACACTTTTTGTACGTTATGTACACTTTGTAGATCTTGTGCACATTGTGTACCTTGTGTACATTTTCTGTACATTGTATAAAAGTTGTACCTTGTGTATATTTTTACACTGCACATTTTTATCACAGTACGTATTGTACAATGTGTACATTGTGTATATAATTGTACATTGTGTACATTGTATACATTTTGTGTACATTGTATAACCTGTGTACATTGTGTACATTTTGTGTATTATTGTGTACATTGTGTACATTTTTGTATATTGTATAAACTCTGTACATTGTGTCCACTGTACATTTGTACACTGTACATTTTTACACTGTGTATATTGTGTATATATTTGTACAATGTGTACATTGTGTACATTTTGTGTATGTTGTATAAATTGTGTACATTGTCTATATTTTGTATACTGTTCCTGTGGTACACTAATTATCTTGTTTACACTGTGTACATTTTCTGTATATTGTGTACATTGTATACATTTTGTGTACATTTTCTACACTTGGTACGTTGTCAACATTTTGTGCAGTTTATATTTTGTACACTGTAAAATGTCTGTACATTGTGGACACTGTGTACTTTTTGTTTACTTTGTCTACATTGTGGTTACATTGTATAAATTGTGTACACTGTGTACATTGTGGACATTTTGTATACATTTGTACACTGTGTAGACTGTGTACATTATGTTCATTGTGTACATTGTGTTCAATTTTTGTACATTGAGTACACTGTAATTTTTGTGTACATTGTTTACATTGTGTACTTTTGTGTACATTTTGTAGACGGTGTATACTGTGTACATTGTGTACATTTTTGTACATTGTGTACACAGTGTACATTGAATACACTGTGTATATTGTCTACATTGTGTATACTGTGTACATTGTGTATATTTTGTATATATTATGTACATTAAATACATTTTGTGTACATTGTGTACACTGTGTATACTTTTTGTACATTGTGTACAATGTTTATATTTTGTTTAAATTGTGTATACTGTGTACACTGTGTACATGTTGTATATAGTATGTATATTAAGTACATTTTGTGTACATTGTGTACAATTTGTATACTTATTGTACATTGTGTACAATGTTTACATTTTGTGTACATTGTGTATACTGTGTACATTTTGTGTACATTGTGTAATTTTGTGTATATTTTGTATCCTTCTTACCTTGTGTACACTGTGTACATTGTGTACACTCTTTATATTTTGTGTTCCTTGTTTACATTGTGTACATTTTGCACACTGTACATGTTGTACACTGTGTACATTGAGTACACATTTTGTTTACTGTGTATACTTTCTGTACATTGGGTACAATGTGTACATTTTGTGTACAATGTGTACAATTTGTACACTCTGTACATTTTGTACACTTTTTGTTCATTGTGTAAATGTGTAAATTTTGTGTACATTGTGTACTTTGTGTACATTTTGTACACTGTACATTTTGCACACTGTGAATGTTGTGTACATTTTGTGTTCATTTCGTGTACATTTTATTGTACATTGTGTTCCTTTTGTATACTGTGTACATTATGTACACTGTGTACATTTTGTGTATATTTTGTATCATGTTAACATTATGTACTTTTTTGTACATTGTGTTCATTTTGCATTTTGTGTATATTTTGAACACTGTGAATATTGTGTGCATTTTTTTTAATTTGTGTACAATTTTTGTAAATTGTGTACATTTTTATACTATGTACATTTTGTACACTGTTTATATTCTGTGTACATTGTGTACATTTTATACATTGTGTATATTTTGTTTACATTGTGTACACTGTGTTCATTTTGTGTACATTGTGTACATTGTATCTATTCTCTGTTCATTGTGTACACTGTGCTCATTGTGTAAAATTTGTACACATTACATTTTGTACAGTGTGTACATTGTGTACACTTATGGACATTGTGTAAACTGTGTACATTTTGTGTAAATTGTGTATATTGTGTACATTTTTGTACATTGTTTTCACTGTGTACATTTTCTGTACATTTTATACATTGTGTACATATTGAGTATATTGTGTATAGTGTATACATTGTATTTTTTCTGTACACTGTGTCCATTTTGCGCATTTTGTGTACATTGTGCAATTTGTTTACATTGTGTAAATTTTGTACACCGTGTGAATGTTGTGTTCATTGAGTACACTGTGTTCATTTTGTGTACATTGTGTACATTCTTTGTTCATTGTGTACACTGTGTTCATTGTGTATAATTTGTACACTTTACATTTTGCACAGTGTGTACATTTTTACACTTTTTGTACAGTGTGTAAACTGCGTACATTTTGTTTACAATATGAAAAATTTGTGTAGATTTTGTGTAAATTGTGTATATTGTGTACACTTTTTTTACATTGTGAACACTGTGTACATTTTGTGTACATTTTGGAAACTGTATATTTTGTGTACATTGTGTACATATTGTGTACATACTGTAAAATGTGTACATTTTGTGTACATTTTGTACACTGTGTACATTGTGTACACATTGTGCACATTGTTTAAACTGTGTATATTTTGTGTACATTTTTTACATTGTGTACATTTTGTGTACATTGTGTACTATGTGTACATTGTATACATTTTTTACACTGTGTACATTATGTACAATGTGTACATTTATTTTACATTGTGTACTTTGTGTACACTATGTATATTTTGTGTACATTTTGTGCATTTTGTACATTTTGAGTACATTGTTTACACGGTGTACATTGTGTATATTTTGTGTATAGCATGTACACTATGTGCATTATGTACATTTTGATCACTGTGTATATTCTTTACATTTTGAACAGTGTGTACATTTTATACATTTGTTGTACATTGTGTACACTTTTTGTACATTGTGTACACTGTGTACATTTTGTGTACAATGTGTACATTTATTGTACATTTTGTGTACAATGTGTACATTTATTGTACATTTTGTGTAAACAGTGTACATTTTGTACATTTTTTGTACATTGTGTTCACTGTGTATATTTTATGTACATTCTGTGCATTGTATACATTTTTTGACATTGTGTACATTTTGTGTACGTTGTATATATTGTGTTCATTTTGTGTCCATTGTGTTCACTGTGTATATTGTATGTACATTCTGTGCATTATGTACACTTTGTGTACATTGTGTACACGGTGTACGTTGTGTATATTTTGAGTACAATGTGTACATTGTGTACATTTTGTACACTGTACGTTTTGTACACTGTGTAAATTGTGTGGATTTAGTGTACATATTGTGTAGATTTTGTACATTTTGTGTAGATTGTGTACATTTTGTAAATTGTGTACATTTTTTGTACATTTGCTAAATGGCTTGTTGCCTATGAATGAGGACCTAAATTTCAACACCCAGCTTTCAATTAAGGATCAGATCTGGTATGTGTCAATAACCACAGTGTTGCAGGGGACAGACGCAGGTGAATTCCAATGTATCACTGTTCATAGAATCTGAGTACACTTTGAGTTCGAGGCCAGCCTGGCCCACAGAGCATGTTTCAGGACAGGCTCTAAAGCTACACAAAGAAACCCTAAGAAAAAAGGCTTTAAAGAACAGTAAAATATTAGTCTCCAGGCAAAACCTCAGTCTCCCTCTTTTTCTTTATGTCTGTACACTAGTGTGTATATGTGTGTGTTCTGTGTATACACGTGTATGTGTGTATTCTGTGCATACACGTCTGTTTGTCCAGTGCATACACATATGTGTGTTCTATGCATAAATGTGTGCATACCATTAGTGAACCCTCCATGCACAGAGACCGGAAGAGGAGGCTGGGTGTTCTGATCTATCACTCTACACCTGATTCAGCTGAGACAGCATCTTTCTCTGAACTGGGCACTAGGCTGGACATCTGCAGGTCCTAGAGCTTGGGGTCTCCATTCTCCTCATATTGAACAGTCCAGGGGTTACAGTAAACTCCACAGCCACAATCAACTTTCCACAAGGATTCTAGGATCTAACCTCAAACTTCTATGTTGGAATGGCAAGGATACTTAATCAATGAGTACTCTCTCCAGCTCTCAGTTAAAAAATTTGTTTGATTATTATTATTTATTAATTTAATTTACCATTCAAAAATTACACTTCTTCCCCTCCTCCCATTTCCCTCATGCTCCTACCTCACTTTCCTCAATACCTCCTTCCTTAAGAGAGAAGAGTGTATCCTGCACTTTTTGAAGTCCAAGCCCCCTCCCATTGCATCCAGGCCTATGAAACTGTGCATACAAATAGCCTGGGGTACACTGTATACATTGAGTACATTTTGTACGCTGTACATTTTGTACACTGTGTATATAGTGTTTATTTGGTGTACATATTGTGTACATTTTGAACAATTTATGTAGATTGTGTTCATTTAGTACAATGTGTATATTGTGTACACTGTGTACGTTTTGTGTACAATTATTTACACTGTGTACATTCTGTACACTTTTTGGACATTGAGTACATTGTGCACACTATTTGTACATTGTGTACACTGTGTATATTTTGTGTTCATAGTGTACATTGTGTACACTTGTTGTACATTGTGAACACTGTGTACATTTTGTGTACATTGTGTACATTTTGTACATTTGTGTACATTGTGTACACTGTGTACATTGTGTACATTTTGAACACTATATTTTTGACACTCTGTACAGTGTGTACAATGTGTATATTTTGTGTATATTGTGTACATTTTGTGTATATTTTGTACTTTTTATACACTGTGTACATTGGGTACACATTTTGGACATTGTGTACACTGTGTATATTTTGTGTACATTGTATACATTGTGTATATTTCGTGTACATTGTATACACTGTGGACATTGTGTACATTTTGTACACTCTACATTTTGCACACTGAGTACTTTGTGTGGATTTTGTGTACATATTTTGTACATTGTGTACATTTGGGTAGTTTGTGTACATTTTCTACACTGTGTACATTGTGTAAAAATTTTTGTACATTGTGTACATTGTGTATATTTTGTGTAAATTGTGTACATTGGAAACATTCTGTTTACATTCACAATGTATATTATCTTTATATTGTGTACATTTTGTACACTGTGTACATTGTGTACACTTTTTGAACATTGTGTACACTGTGTACATTTTGTGTACATTGTGTTTTCTGTGTACATTGTGTACATTTTGTACACTGTACATTTTCTACACTGTGTACATTGTGTACTTATAGTGTACACTGTGTACATTTTGTACACTCTGTACATTGTTTACACTTTTTGTACATAGTGTACGCTGTGTACATTTTGTGTTCATTTTGTATATTGTGTACACTTTGTGTATATTATGTACTCTGTCAACATTGGGTACATTTTGTACACTGTGTCCATTGTGTACATTTTGTGGCATTGTGTACAATTTGTACACTGTGGACAAGGTGTACAATATTTGTACATTGTTTACCCTATGTAAATTTTGTTTATATTGTTTACGTTGTGCATACATTGTGTACAATGTGTATATTATGTTCCCTGTACATTTTTTAGACTGTGTACATTGTGTACAATGTGTACATTTTGTGCACATTGTGTACATTATGTACACTGTTTAAACTGTGTACAATTTTTGTACCTTGGGTACACTGTGTAAATTTTGTTACATTGTGTTCATTTTTTGTACATTGTATACATTTTGTGTACATTGTGTGTATTTTGTACACTTTGTACATTATGAACAATATTTGTACATTGTGTACACTGTATAAATTTTGTGTACATTGTTTACACTCTTTACATTTTGTACACCGTACATTTTGTACACTCTATATATTGTGTACATTTTGTACACTGTACAATTTTTGCACTGTGTACATTTTGTGTATATATTGTATACATTGTGCACATTTTGTGTACACAGTGTACATTTTGTACACTGTTTACATTGTGTACACTTATTCTAAATTGTGTACACTGTGTAGATTTTGTGTAACATATGTACATTTTGTTTACATTGTGTACTCTCTGTACATTTTGTACATTATGTACACTGTGTACATTGTGTACACTTTGTACATTTTGCGTTCATTTGGTACACTGTGTACATTGTGTACACTGTTATACATTGTGTATAATGTGTACCCTTTTTGTTCATTCTGTACACTGTACGGTTTGTGTACATTGTGTACATTTTGAACACTGTGTACGTTGTGTTCAATTCTTATACATTGTTCTCACTGTGTACATTTTGTGTACATTGTGCACATTTTGTGTACATTGTATGTACATTGTGTTCATTTTGTGTACATTGTGTAAATATTATACACGGTACATTGTGTCCAGTTTTTTTAAATTGTGTTCAATGTGTACATTTTGTGTACATTGTGTGCAATAAGTACATTGTGTATATTTTGTACCCTGTACACTTTGTACACTGTGTATATTGTAAATATTTTGCACTGTACTTTTTGTACACTGTGTATATTGTGGACATTCTGTGAATGTATTGTGTCCATTGTGTTTATTCTGTGTACATTGTGCACATTCTGTACATTTTCTGTACATTGTGTATGTTGTGTACATTTTGTCTACATTTTGTGAACACTGTGTACATTTTGTGTAAATTGAGTACTATGTGTATACTTTCTGTACATTGTGTAAACTGTATATATTTTGTGTACATTATATACATTGGGTTCACTGTGTGCATTGTGCACATTTTATGTATATTGTGTGCAGTGTTTACATTTTGAATATTTTGGTTACACTGTGTACATTTTGTGGACATTGTGTACATTAAGTGTACATTGTATAAACTGGGTACATTTGGTTCATTTTGTACAGTGTACATTGTGTAGACTTTTGACATTTTGTGTACATTGTGTAGATTTTGTGTTCATTGTATACACTGTATACATTGTGTACATTTTGCACACTGGACATTTTGTACACTGTGTTCAATGTGTACAATTTGTATATTTTGTGTACATTGTGTATATATTTTACACTGTGTATATTGTGTACACTTTGTAAATTGAGTGCACTGCATTCATTTTTTTATTTTATTTATTTTAATTTTCTCCATTAACAGCTTCAACTGGGTGTGGGGCAACAGAACCATTGCCAGCACAACCATGGGTGTGGGGTTCCCCTGCAGTCTCCCCAGGGCGATGGTTCCTGCAATGATCTCATTCATTTGTGTCTTTGATATTTTGTGTACATTGTGTAAACTCTGTACATTGTGTACATTTTGTACAATGTACATTTTGTTCAACCTGTACATTGTGTACATTTTGTGTACATTGGGTACACTGTGTACATTCTGTACATTATGTACATTGGTTACTCTGTGTACATATTGTTTACATGCTGTACAATGTGTACATTTTGTGTACATTGTGCACATTGTGTACATTTTGTACACTTTGTACATTGTGTACATTTTTCATACATAGTGTACGCTGTGTACAATTTGTGTACATTGTGTACATTTAGTGTATATTGTGTACACTCACTGCATTGTGTACAATGTGTACACTGTGTACATTGTGTACACTTTGTGCATTTTGTGTACATTGTGTACATTGTGTAGACTTTTTGAACATTGTTTTCACAGTGTACATTTTCTGTACATTGTGTACAATTTGTGTACATTGGGTACAATTTCTGAATATTGTGTTCACTGTGTATATATTGCATACATTTGTACAGTTTGTACATTGTGTACAAGTTTTGTACATTGTGTATAATGTGTACACTTTTTGTACATTGTGTACACTGTGTACATTTTTTACAGTTTCTAAATTGTGTAAAATTTTTGTACACTGTGTACATTGTGTATAATTTTGTACATTGTGTACACTGTGTAGATTTTGTGTTGATTTTGTACATTGTGTACATTGTGTACACTGTGTACTTTTTGTACAATGTGTACATTTTTTGTACATTTTGTACACTATGTACATGGTGTACACTGTGTATATTGTGTATATTTTTTACAATATATATTTTGTACCTTGTGTATATTGTGTATATTTTGTACACTGTTTATATTGTGAGAACTTATTGTACATTGTGTACACTGTGTAAATATTGTATATATTGTGGACATTGTATACACTGTGTATATTGTGTACATTTTTACACTGTGTACATTGTGTTAATTTTGTGTACATATTGTGTACATTGTGTATATTTTGTGTAGAATGTTTACATTGTGTACACTGTGTACAATGTGCACATTTTGTGTACATTGTGTACAGTGTGCACATTGTGAACATATAGTGTACATTGTGTATATTGTGTAAATTTTGGATACATTGTGTATATTGTGTACACTGTGTACATTGTGGACACATTCTGTACATTGTGTACACTGTATGAATTTTGTGTACATTGTGTCCATTGTGTACAGTTTGTGTACATTGTGTATATTTTGTGTACATTGTGTACATTTTGTTTATATTTTGTGTAAATTGTCTAAATTTTGCACACTTTTTGTAAACTGTGTAATTGCTTAAATTGTGTACACTGTGTACCTTGTGCACATTTTGTGTACATTGTGTACAGTCTGTACACTGTGCATAATTTGTGTCCATTGTGTATGTTTTATGTATTTTGTACACTGTGTATATTGTATATACTTTTTGTACATGGTGAACACTGTGTACCTTTTGTATACATCGTGTAAACTGTGTACATTGTGTACATTTTTATACCTAGTTTGTCCATTGTGTTCATTTTGTGTACATTGTTTACATTCGATACATTTTGTGTATATTGTGTACGTTTTATATATTTTCTGTACATTTTGTGTACGCTGTATACAGTTCATGTGCATTTTATACACAGTGTACATTCTGTACACTTTTTGTACATTGTGTAAAATTTTGGACATTGTGTACACTGTGTACATTTTTGTACATTGTATACATTGTGTAAATTTTGTGTTCATTGTGTACATTCTGTACATTTTGTGTACATTGTGTACATTCTGTCCATTTTGTGTACATTGTGTACACTGTGTATATTTTTTGTACATTGTGTACATTTGGTGTACATTTGTACACTGTGTACATTATTTATATTTTGTAGACTGTGTACATTCTGTACATTTCTTGTACATTGTGTACATTGTGTACATTTTGTTTACATTCTGTATTTTTTACACATTTTGAGTACATTGTATACACTGTGTATATAGTGTACATTTTATACACTGTACATTGTGTGGATTTTTGTACATATTTAGTACATTGTGTATATTTTTGTAGATTGTATACATTGTATACACTGTGTGAATTGTGCACATTTTGTGTACATTGTGTACAATGTGTTCATTGTGTACATTTTGTACACTGTACATTGTATATATGTGTACATTTTGTGTATATTGTGTATTGTGCATAATGTGTACATTGTGTACACTGAGTTCATTTTGTGTACATTGTGTCCATTTTGTCCATTTTGTGTACATTGTGTACATTTTGTGTACTTTGTGTCCATTGTCTCAATTTTGTGTACTTTTTGTACATTTTTTGTACATTGTGTACATTTTTTATATTATTGTGTATATTTTGTTTATACTTTTTACATTGTGTACACTTTTCGTACATTGTGAACATTGTATACATTTTGTCTACATTGTATACATTGTGTACATTGTGTACATTTTGTGTATATTGTGTACATTTTGTTTACATTGTGTACACGCTGTACATTGTGTATATTTTGTACACTGTACATTGTGTACACTCTGTATATTGTGTACATTTTCACTCTACATTTTGTACACTGTGTACATTGTGTCCACATTTTCTACATTGTGTACACTGTGTATATTTTGTGCAAATTTTGTACATTGTGTACAGTCTGTACAGTGTGCATATTTTTGTACATTGTGTACATTTTGTATACATTGTGTACATTTTGTGTACACTGTTTACATTGTGTACCTTTTGAACACTTTACATTTTGTACACTGTGTACAATGTGTGGATTTGTTGTACATATTTTGTACATTGTGTATATTTAGTGTAGATTGTATACATTGTGTACACTGTGCACTTTTTTTGTACATTCTGTACAGTGTGCACATTGTGAACATTTAGTGTACATTGTGTATATTGTGGACACTTTCTGTTCATTGTGGATATTGTGTACACTGTGTACATTTTGTACACTTTCTGTACATTGTGTACATTGTGTACACATTCTGTACATTTTGAACCCAGTGTACAGTTTGTGTACATAGTGTCCATTGTGTCCATAATGTGTACATAGTGTACAGTTTGTGTACAATGTGTATATTGTGTAAATTTTGTGTATATTTAATGTAAATTGTGTACATTGTGTACACATTTTGTACATTTTGTAAATTGTGTACATTTGGTGTACACTGTATACATTGTGTACACTGTGACCCTTGTGCACATTTTGTGTACATTGTGTACAGTATGTATATTGTGCATATTTTGTGTACATTTTGTACACTCTCTTCATTGTGTACATTTTGTACACTGTTCATTTGTTCACTGTGTATATTGTGTACACTTTTTGTACATTGTGTACACTTTGTACATTTCTTTAAATTAATTAATTTATTTATTTTTTCTCCATTAAAAAGTGAAAACACTTTGTACATTTTGTGTACATTATGTACACTGTGTACATTTTGTACACTTATTGTACATTGTGTACACTGTGGACATTTTGTTTAAGTTGTGTACATTGTATACATTTTGTGTACATTGAATACACTGTGTACATTGTGTAAATTTTTTGTACATATTGTTTGCATTGTGTTCATTTTGTTTACATTGTGTACATTCGGTACGTTTTGTGTACATTGTGTAAATTGTATTCATTTTGTGTACATTTTGTGTACACTGTATATATTTTGTGTACATTTTGTACACTGTGTACATTGTGTAAAATTTTGTATATTCTGTACGTTGTGTATATTTTGTGTACATTGTGTACACTGTGTATATTGTGAAGATTTTGCACACTTTATATTTTGTACACTGTGTACATTGTGTACTCTTTTTGTTCATTGTGTACACAGTGTTCATTTTGTTTACATTTTGTACAATGTGTACATTTTCTGTATGTTGTATACAGTGTGTACACTGTGTACATTTTTTACAGTGTCTAACTTGTGTATACTTTTTGTACATTGTGTACACTTTGTAGATTTTGTTTACATTTTGTACATTACGTACATTGTGTACACTTTTTGTACATTGTGAATATTGTATACAATTTTGTACATTGTGTACACTGTGTACACTTTTTGTACCTTGTGTACATTGTATACGTTTTTATATACTGTGTACATTGTGTACATTTTGTGTACACTGTGTACTTTGTGTATATTTTGTATATTGTACATTTTGTACACTGTGTACATTGTGTACACTCTATATATTTTGCACATTTTTATTTATTTATTTATTTTTTCTCCATTAACAACTTTAATTGGGTGTGGGGCAATAGAACTATTCTTAGCACAATTATGGGTGTGGGTATCCCTGCAGACTCACCAGGGTGATGGTTCCTGTAATGATTTTTATGGGGAAACGGCTCCCAACAGATCCCCCTTTCTCTTATATAAATGCAGGTAGTTATTACATGGAAAGCACAATTCAGTGTCAACCATGGTGTCAGATCTAAAGGAGAAGGGACTGAGATAAGGAGAGACCCTACTCTCGAGTGGTGAAGCAATTTACCTCTCCTGGGAACAGAGGGGTGCCTGATGATTCTTAGGTCGAGTGGGGAGCAGGCCTTTTTACATTCCCCCTTACCCATCCTAGGGTTCCCAGGGCCCTGTCTTAGGTAGGGGCATTATCCTGCCTTAAGTCACCCGTACTTGGAGCTCCTCAACTAAAAGGCATCTAGCAGGATTAAAGAAAACAGATCACAGGGCACCCTGTCTTAGGCCATGTACAGAGCGCCCTCATACCTGTACCATGCCATATTGAGCCGGTTTCTACAACCTCTGTATGGTGTGTTATTCAGGCGAGGATCCACACTAACTCCCGTCATTGGGCTCCTGCGTCTATCATTAAAGAAAAGACTGTGAGGAGCTTCTCAAACAAAAGATATAATGATATAATTTTGGCACCAGTAACTCCACCACCAGTCAAGAAGAAATGGCTTTTTCCCAACCCAGTATTCACCTTTTAGTCTGTCCTAAGGTATGTCCTCTTTCCTAAGTGCCTATTCCACATAAAGTTACATGCGCTGCCTGCCAAAAATTAGGGCAGTGTAAAAGGGATCAAAATCTAAAATTTTTAACATCTACATTAAAACCAAACACTTTACAGCATATGTCAAACTTTTTCCAACATCTATAAGCAGTTACAAATATCATTAGCTCAATTTCAGCAGGAGTACAATGACATACATTGTTGTTATCAAACACCACCAGTTCCAGTCTTTGTGCCACAGTGACAGGAACCCCTAATTTTCCCCCTTCTTAAGTGAAGAGAGGTTAATACTTTAATTAAAATGAGTTCTGTGTCCCAAAGTTTAAAGCAGTCTGATGTTTAGTCTGCAACTCAGCTCCAAAGCAGACCAGAGATCAAGCTGCAGAAGCCATTTAGCGTTTGTGCTCCAGGACTGGTGGGGGAACCTGGGTGAGGCTAGATGGGTTTAGCTACATGATGCACATCCTGGCCATTAGGTCAGCGGGTTCTTCCTGGACTCTGGAGGCAGGATGACTCCCTGCAGAGTGGTGTAGCTGGTTTTGTCTGCAGGCGCTCCTTTCCTTGTGAGTAGGGAAGACCGGTCCAAGGACCTCTCCTCAATCACCTCTGGAAGTCTGGAACTCCTCTGTGTCCACAGCCTCGACATCACGTCCAGATATTATTTTCTTTCTGTGAGAAAAGCACAAGCACATCCTCGACCCCAAATATATATACAGGTTGGGATTTTTTCATAATGCATTGCAAGGGCGTTTTCACCTTGTCTTAGCAAAGGTCAGCTTGGTATCATCAAGATAGATCCTTTTGCATCAGGATCTGCTGGCAACTTTTATGAGTTGCTTTGAAGGAGCCTTGTTATGCTCCATAATTTTTATTATTATTAGAAATACATCCAGTTCTTTCATTGGAAGAGCCATTTGTAAAATTTAGCATAAAATCCTTTACGGATTTTTTGCTATAACATTAGCAAAATACAGATGCAAAAATTATAGCAATTATCTGGGAAAAGACCATTGATTTTGGCCTTTGAATTTAGCAAAGGCAATTGTCCAGGAATCAATTTTGTGCATGTTTTGTATACAGTATATTTTGTACACTGTGTATATTGTGTACATTTTGTCTACAATTTGTGTACATTGTATACATTTTGTACATTGTGTAGAGGGTGTACATTTTGTGTGTATTTTGTACACAGTGTACACTTTTTGTACATTGTTTATTCTCTGTATATTTTGTGTACATTGTGTACATTTTGTGTACACTGTATAAACTGTGTTCATATGTACATTTTGTGTAAATTGTATAAAATGTGTACATTGTGTACAGTTTGCAGACTGTAAATATTGTACACTGTGTACGTTGTGTAGATTTTCTGTACATATTGTGTACATTTTGTACACTGTGTACCTTGTGTACACTTTTTGTACATGGTGTACACTGTGTAGATTTTGTGTACACTTTTTGTACATTGTGTACACTGTGTAGATTTTGTGTACATTGTGTACATTTTGTGTACATTTTATAAACTGTGTACATTGTATACACCCTGTACATTGTGTACATTTTTTGTACATAATGTGTCCATTGTGTTCATTTTGTGTCCATTGTGTACATTTGGTACATTTTTGTGCATTTTGCAAGTTGTATACATTTTGTGTACATTTTGTACATTGTGTACAATGTGTACACTTTTTGTATATGGTGTACATTGTGTAATTTTTGTGTACATTGTGTACAATTTGTATATGTTTACATTTTGTACACTTTACATTTTGTACACTGTGTACATTGTTTATACTTTTTGTCCATTATGTACAAAGTGTACATTTAGTTTACATTTATACATTGTGTACATGTGTGTACGTTTTATACATTATGTACATTGTAAACATTTTGTAAACTATACATTTTGTACACTGTAAAATTTGTACAATGCGTAGACTTTCTACATTTTGTGTACATATTGTGTACACTGTGTACATTTTGTACAGTGCCTACCTTGTGTACATTTTTTAAATTGTGTACACTGTGTACATTTTGTGTAGATTTTGTACCCTGTGAACATTGTGTAAAATTTTTGTACATTTTGTGTACATTGTATAAAATGTGTACATATGTACATTTTCTGTACATTATATAAACTGTGTACATTGTGTACATATTGAACAATGTAAATCTGGGACACTGTGTATATTGTGTACATTCTGTGTAGATACTGTGTACATTTTGTACATTGTGTACACTTTTTTACATTTGTGTATATTGCGTATGTTGTGTACTTTGTATACATTTTGTACACTGCATATTTTATACACTGTGTATATTCTGTACATTTATTGCTCATTTGATGTACCTTTTGAGTACATTGTGTACATTTTGTATACTTTGTACATTTTGTACACTGTGTATATTTTGTGTTCCTTTTCTACAAATTACACAAAAAACAAAAAGTACACAATGTACAGAAAATGTACAAAATGGACACAATGTACACAAAAGTGACACAAGAGACATAATGTACACAAAATGTACACAATATACACTAAATGTACACAATGTAAAAAATTTACACAAAATGTAAACAGTGTACACAATGTACAATATGTACAAAATGTTCAAAATGTACACAATGTACACAGTTTATACAATGTACACAAAATATACACATTGTACACAATGAACACACTGTAGAAAATGTACAGTGTACAAAATGTGAACAATGTACACAGTGTACAAAATGTACACAAAAAGTTCACGTTGTATACAATGTACACAAAATGTACACAGTGTGCAAAATGTACAGGGTACAAAACGTACAAACAAACCCAGTTTATACAATGGACACAAAATGTACAGTTTACACAAAGTACAGAAATAATACACAATGTACACAATGTACACAAAATGTACAAAGGTACACAATGTACACAAATGTACACAGTATACACAATGTACATAAAGTAGACCTAATGTACACAGTGTAAAAATTGTACAGTGCGAAATGTACACTATATACACAGTGCACAAAATGTACACATTGTACACAAAATGTTCAAAAGGTTCACAATGTACACAAAGTGTACAAAATGTAGAATATGTGTACACAATGTACACAGTGTACAGAATTTACACAGTGTACTCAAAATGTACACCATTTTCACAACATATACACAAAATGTAAACAATGTACACAGTGTAAAAATTTACAGTGTACAAAATGTACAGTGTAGAAAATGTACAGTGTACAAAATCGACCCAATGTAAACAGTTTATACCATGTACACCAAATGTACAAAATGTACACAAAATGTACAAAAAGTTTACACAATATACAGAAAATGTACACAATATAAACAAAATGTACAAAGTGTATACAATGTACACAAATGTACACAATTTATGAAATGTACACAATGTAAACAAAATATACACAGTGTACACCATGTACAAAAAGTGGACACAATGTACACAGTGTACAAATTGTACATTGCTCAATGTACACAATATACGTAGTGTAAGTAATGTAGTCAACATAATGTAAACAATCTCCACAGTGTAAACAATGTACACAAAATGTACACAATGTTCACAAAATGTACACAGTATACAAAATATACAAAAAGTGTACACAACGTACACAGTGTACAAAATGTACAAAAGAAACAGAAAATGTACACAATGTACAAAAAATGTACTCAATGTAAATATTGTATACAAAGTATACAAAATGTGCACAATGTACACAGTGTACACAATGTATACAATGTACACAAAATATAGACAGTTTACCCAATATACAGAAAGTATACACATAGTACACAATTTACACAAAATGTACATAATGTTCACAAAATGAACACAAAAAGTACACAACATACACAATGTACACAAAATATACAGAATGTGCACATTGTACACAGAATGGTCACAATGGGCAAAATATGTACACAGAATGTTCACAATGTACACATTGTACAAAATGTACAGTGCAAAATGTACACAATATTCACAGTGTAAAAAATGTACTCACCAAATGTAAATAATGTACACAAAATGGACATAATGTACACAAAATGTACAAAGTATACACAATGTAAAAAAGTGTACACAAAGTACACACTGTACACAATGTACTCAATGTACACAAAATATAAACAATATACACATTGTACACAAAAAGTTCACAATTTACACACTGTTCAAAATGTACACAAAATGTGCACCATGTACACAGTGTACACAATGTATGAAGTCTACACCAAATGGACACAATGTACACAATATATACACAAAATCAACAAAATGTACACAGTGTACAAAATATAAAGTGTACAAAATGTACACAGTGTATACACTGTAATCAAAATATGTGCAATATACACAATGTAAACAAAAGATACACTGTACACAAGGTGGAAAAAGTGTACAGAATGTACACATTGTACAAAATGTACACAATGTACACAGTGTATACAATATAAACAAAATGTATACAATGTACATAATGAACACAATGTACACAAAAGTTACTCCGTGTAAAAAATGTTCAAAGAGTGTGTACAATGTAAACAATGTACACAAAATTTACACAGTGTACACAATGTACAAAAAGTGGACAAAGTGTACAAAGTGTTCAATATGTACACAATGTACAGAGTTTATACAATGTACACAGAATATACATATTGTACCCAATGTACACAGTGTAAAAATTATACAGTGTACAAAATGTACAGTGTACAAAATGTGCAGTGTACGAAATGTACCCAATGTAAACAGTTTATACCATGTACACCAAATGTACACATTTTCAAAATGTACAGAGTGTACACAAAGTACAAAATTTTACACAATGTACACAAAAAGTACACAATATACACAAAATGTACACAATGTACAAAAAAATGAACACAACGTACACAAAATGTACACAATGTACACAAAATATACACAATGTACACAAAATATACACAGTGTACAAAAAGTGGACACAACGTACACAGTGTACACAATGTAAACAATGTACAAAAATATACACAATATACACAATGTACAGAAAAAGTTCACATTTACTCACTGTACAAAATATACACAAAATGTGCACGATGTACACAGTGTACACAATGTACAAAGTCTACAAAGAATGGACACAATGTACACAATATATACACAAAATCAACAAAGTATACACAAAATGTGCACAATGTACACAGTGTACACAATGTATAAATTCTACACAAAAAGGACACAATGTACAGAATATATACACAAAATCAACAAAATGTACAGTGCACAATATGTACACTGTACAAACTATACACTGTGTATACAATGTAATCAAAATATATACATTATACTCAATAAAACCAAAACTTACACTGTACACAAGGTACAAAAGTGTAAAGAATGTACACAGTGTACAAAATTTACACAATGTACACAGTGTATACAATGTAAAGAAAATGTATACCAAGTACAAAATGAACACAATGTACACAAACGGTACTCCGTGTAAAAAATGTTCAAAGAGTGACTACAAAGTAAACAATGGATACAAAATGTACACAGTGAAAACAATGTTCAAAAAGTGGATACAATGTAAACAGTGTATAAAATGTACACAATGTACACAAAATGTACACAGTGTACACAAGTACAAAAAGGGTACACATTATACACAATGTACAAAATGTTTACACAATGTACAAATTGTACAAAATGTACACAATATATACACATTGAACAAAATATTCAGAAATTGTACACAAGGTACACAAAAGGTACACTGAGAAAACAATGTTCATAAAGTGTATACAATGTACAAAATGTACACA
Organism: Microtus agrestis; assembly: GCA_902806775.1. Taxonomy (NCBI): domain Eukaryota; kingdom Metazoa; phylum Chordata; class Mammalia; order Rodentia; family Cricetidae; genus Microtus; species Microtus agrestis. The sequence goes on from CADCXT010003581.1 coordinate 80,147, forward strand.
AGATGTACAATGTATACACAATGTACACAGTGAACAAAATGAACACAATTTATAGAGTGCACACAACATAAACAAAATGTAAACAGTGTTCATAAAATGTACACAAAAGTACACAACGTACACAATGAACAAAAAATATACAGAATGTGCACATTGTACACAGAATGGACACAATGGACAAAATATGTACACAGAATGTTCACAATGTACACAGTGTACAAAATATACAGTGCAAAATGTACACAATATTCACAGTGTACAAAATGTACTCATTAAATGTAAATAATGTATACAAAATGGACACAATGTACACAAAATGTACACAGTGTACACAATGTACAAAAAGTGTACACAATGTACACAGTGTACACAATCTATAAAAATATACACAATGTCCACAGTGTACAAAATGTACACATTATAAACAAAATGTACACAATGGGAACAATATATACATAAAATGTATACAATGTACACCGTGTATAAAACGTACAAAAATATAGACAGTGTACACAACATAAAGAAATTCTACACAATGTACACAATGTACACAAACATACACTGTGAAAACAATGTACAAAAACTGTACACAGTGTACACAATGTACACAAAAAGTATAAATTTTACACAATGTACACAGTGTACAAAATGTACGCAATGTACAGCGTGCACACAACGTAAACAAAATATACACAATGTAAACAAAATGTATACAGTGTACACAATTTACAATAAGTATACCCAATGTACACAGTGTACACATTGTACACAGTGTACAAAAAATGTACACAATGTACAAAATATATACAAAAAATGTACACAGTGTAAACAATTTATAGCATGTACACCAAATATACAAAATGTACACAATGAACACAAAGTGTACACACTGTAGACAATGTACAAAACGTTTACACAATATACACAAAATGTTCAAAATGTACACAAAATGTAAAAAATGTGCACAAAATATACAAAGTGTACACAAGGTACAAAAAGAAGACATAATGTACCCAGTGTACAAAATGTAGAGTGCAAACTGAATACAATATACAGAGTACAAAATGTAGTGCAAAAAGTGTACACAATGTCTACAGTGTACACAATGTACACAATTTATATGCAGTGTAAACAATATAGTAATGGGGACAAGATGTACAGTGTGTAAAATGTACACAATGTAAACAATGTACATAATGTTCCCAATGTACACACAATGTACACGTTTTAAACACAGTACACAGTGTACAAAATATACAGTGTGTACAAAATGTACACAATATACACAGTGTACAAAATGTAGTGTACAAAATGTACACAATGTACAGAGTGTAAACAATGTACACAAAATGTACACAGTGTACACAATGTACAAAAATTGTACAATGTACAAATAATTTACACAGTGTATACAAAATGAACATAATGTACACAAAATATACACAGTTTACCCAATGTACAAATAGTGTAAAAAATGTAAACAGTGTACAAAATGTACACAATGTACACAGTTTATACAATGTCCACAAAATATACACATTGTACACAATGAACACATTATACAAAATATACAGTGTACAAAATGTACACAATATACACATTGTACACAATGTACACCAAATGTGCACAATGTACACAATTTACACAAAATGTAGGCAGTCTACACAATGTACAGTGTACAAAATGTACTAACATATCCAGTTTATACAATGTACACAAAATGTACACCATGTACATAATGTACAAAAAATGTACACAGTGTACACAATGTACATAAAGTGTACACTATGTACACAGTGTACAAAATGTTCAAAATACACACCAAATTTACACAATGTACAAAAAAATGTACACAATGTAATCACTGTACACAATGGAAACAATTTGCCCAATGTAAACAGTGTGAACCATGTATAAAATGTACACAAAATATACACAGTTTACACAATATAAAGAAAGTACACACATAGTACACAATTTACACAAAAAGTACTCAAGTGTAACACAGTGTTCACAAAATGTACACAAAAAGTACACAATGAACACAAAATGTACAGAATGTGCACAATGTACACAGAATGGATACAATGGATACAATATGTACACAGAATGTTCACAATGTACACAGTGTACAAAATGTACAGTGCAAAATATACACAGTGTACAATTCTAAAGTGTACAAAATGTACACAATGTACAAGGTACACAATGTACACAATGTAGATAGTGTAAACAATGTACAAAAGTGTACACAATGTACATTATACAAAATATTCACAATGTACAAAATGTACACAATATACACAACATGCAAAAACTGGACACAATATACACAGTGTACAAAATTTAGAGTGTACCAAATGTACACAATATACACAGTGTACAAAATGTAGTGAACAAAATGTACACAATGTACCCAATGTAAACAAAATGTACACAAAATGTACACATTATACACAATGTACAAAAAATGTACACAGTGTATACATTATACACAAAATGTACGCAATGTACACCATGTTCACAAAATATACACACTATACTCAATGTACACAAAATGTACACATTGTACACAATGTACAAAAAATGTACATAGTGTATACAATGTACAAATAGTGTACACAATGTAAACGTTGTACAAAATGTACAAAATTTATACAATGTACACGAAATATACACATTGTACACGATGAACAACTTGTACAAAATGTACAGTGTACAAAATGTACACAATGTACACAAAATGTACAAAATATGAACCCAAAATATACACAATGAACACAGTGTAAAAAAAGTACAGTGTACAAAATGAACAGTGTACAAAATGTAAAAAATGTACACAGTTTTTACCATGTACACAAAATGTAAACAATATACATAATATGTACAACAATCCAAATATAAACAGTGTACAATATGTACAGTGTAAAAAATTTACACACTGTAAACAGTGTATACAATGTACAAAAATATATACAATGTACACAATATAATAAAATGTATACAATATACACAATGTACACAAAATGTACACAGTGAAAACAATGTACAAATAGTGGACGCAATGTACACAGTGTACAAAATGTACACTATATATACAGAACGTACACAATATACAAAAAGGGTACACATTATACACAATGTAGAAAAAGTGTACACAATGAACAGAGTGTACAAAATATAAACAAAATACACACAGTGTACGCAATGTACAGAAATTATACAAAATGTACACAAAATGAACACTGTGAAAACAATGTTCAAAAAGTGTACATATAGTACAAAATGTTCAAAAAATATAGAAAGTGTACACAATGTACACAGTTTACAAATTGTAACAAATGTACAGAGTGTACACAATGTGAACAAAATATGCACAATGTTTAGAAAATGTACAGAGTGTACCCAATGTACAATAAGTGTACACAATGTCCACAGTGTAGAAAATGTACTAAGTGTATAAAAAGTGTACACAATATGTCAACAAAATTTACACTATATACATAGTGTAAAAAATTTACAGTGTACAAAATTTACACAATGTACACTGTTTATACAATGTACACCCAAGATACACAATGTACACAAAATATACACGGTATACACAATGTACAAAAAGTTTACACAATGTACACAAAATGTACAGTATGTGCACAATGTACACAGAATGGACACAATGGAAACAATATGTACGCTGAATGTACACAATATACAAAGTGTACAAAATGTACAGTGAAAAATGTACAAAATATACACAGTGTACAAAATGTACAGTGTACAAAATGTACACAGTTTATACCATGTACTCTAAATGTACACAAGGTACACAAAACGTATACAATGTACACAAAATGTACACAATTTACACAAAATGTACAAAGTGTACACAATGTACAAAAAGTGCACACAATGTACACAGTGTACAAAATGTACAGTGCAAAATGCACACAATAGACACAATATACGAAATGTAGTCTATATAATATACACAATATCCACAGTGTACACAATATACACAAAACATACACAGTGTACATATTATACAAAAAGTGTACAAAATGTACACAAAATGTACACAATGAGAATAATGTACATAAAATGCACACAATATACACAATGTACAAAGAATGTACACCAAGTACACAATTTAAAACAAAATGTACACAGTTTATCCAATGTACAAAAGTGTGCATAATGTTCACAGCGTCCAAAATGTTCACAATGTACACACAATGTACACAATGTACACAGTGTACACAATGTACATATAATTTACACAATGTATACAAAATGTACACAATGTACAGAGTGTAATCAATGTACACAAAATGTACACAGTGTACACAATTTACAAAAAGTGTCCAAAATGTACACAATATACAGAGTGTAAACAATGTAAACAAAATGTAACCAGTGTACACTATGTACAAAAAGTGTACAAAATGTACAAAAAGTGTACAAAATGTACACAATGTACAAATAATTTACACATTGTATACAAAATGAACACAATGTACTCAATGTACACAAAATGTAGACAGTGTCCCCAATGTACAAATAGTGTACACAATGTAAACAGATTATAAAATGTACACAATGTACACATTTTATACAATGTACACAAAATACACACATTGTACGCAATGAACACATTGTACAAAATGTACAGTGTACAAAATGTACACAATGTACACAAAATGTACACAAGGTACACAAAATGTGCACAATGTACAAAATGTACACAGTGTACACAATGTACAAAATATTTACACATTGTACACAAATTGTACACAATGTACACAAAATGTACAAAAATATACACAATGAACACAATGTACAAAAAGTGGACACAATGTATAGAGTCTACAATTTATACAGTGCAAAATATACACAATATACACAGTGTACTAATTATACAGTGCACAAATTGTACAAAATATACACAGTTTATAAAATGTACTCAAAATATACACATTGTACACAATTGTACAAAATGTACAAAATATACAGAAAATTTAAACAATATACAAAAAATGTACACAATGTAAGCACTGTACAAAATGTACACAAAATTTGCAGAATATACACAGTGTTCACAATGTATACAATTTACACATAGAATACACAGTTTACACAATGTACAGAACATATTCACATAGTACATAATTTACACAAAATGTACCCAAGTGGGACACAGTGTTCACAAAATGTACACAAAAAGTGAACAACTTACACCTTGCACACAAAATGTACAGAATGTGCACAATGTACACAGAATGGACACAATGGACAAAATATGTACACAGAATGTACACAATGTACACAGTGTACAAAATTTACAGTGCAAAATGTACAAAATATTTACAGTGTACAAAATGTACACAATGTACACAGTGTACACAATGTACACAAAATGTATACAGTGTAAACAATGTACAAAAACTGGACACAGTGTACACAGTGAACAAAATGTACAGTGTACCAAATGTACACAATATACGCAGTGTACAAAATGTAGTGCAAAAAATGTACACAAGGTCCACAGTGTACACAATGTACAAAATTGTACAAAATGTACAAATTGTAACAAATGTACACAATGTACAAATTTGTACACAATGTTCAAAGCATATAAACTGTACATAAATTGTACACAATATGCACAAAGTACACAAAATGTACATAATGTACACAATGTTCACAAAATGTACAGAAAGTACACAATGTACAGAAAATGTACACAGTGTACCCAATGTACAAAAAGTGTACAAAATGTACACAATTTACACAAATTGAACACAATGTACACAAAATGTACACAGTGTAACCAATGTTCAAATAGTGTACACAATGTAAACAGTGTACTAAATGTATACAATGTAAACAAAATGTAGACAGTGTACACAAAATGTGCACAATGTTTATAGGGTATAAAATGTATACAGTGTATCCCAGACTATATGGATGCACTGTTTCATAGGCTATTTGGATTCACAGTTTCACCTTCCTCTGCCTCTGTGTGCTGGGAATAAAATACAGTAGCACTCTTTCTGACCAAAATATTTGTCTTTTTAGATGGTAATGATTTCCAACTGTTATCCCAGGAGGTGGATACTGTCATAAAGACTTTGTCCCTACTATCAATCACAATCTAAATAACTACATATATAAGCACAGAGGTCCAGCCACTGAGACATTGTGCCTGATCTAATGAGTGCTCACCAAAGCCAGATGGACCAGACCTGAATGACCTTGTGATCAAATAAGACTCTACGAATGTGGCAGACAATGGAGGCTGACTGAGAAATAGCACTGGGGCCTGTTTATACAGCATGTGTTTCCTTTGTGGTACCCCAGGCTATTTGGATGCACATTTTCCTAGGACTTGATGGAAGGGGGAGGGCCTTGGACTTCCCAAAGGGCAGTGTACCCTGCCCTCTCTTAAGGAGGAAGAGGAGGGATGATAGTGAGGGGGTAGCATGAGGGAAATGGGAGGAGGGGAGGAAGTGTAAATTTTTGAATGGAAAATTAAATTAAAAACAAAAAAATAATAAAACAAATTTTTTAATTGAGAGCTGGAGAGAGTATTCAGTTAAGTGTCCTTTCCATTCAAACACAGAAGTTTGAGGTTAGATCCTAGAATCCTTGTAAAAAGTTGCTTGTGGCTATGTAGGTTACTTTAACCCCTGGACTGTTGAATCTGAAGAGAATGGAGACCCCAAAATCTCTAGGGCCTGCAGATGGCCAGCCTAGCTCCAGGTTCAGAGAAAGATGCTTTCTCAGCTGAAACAGGTGTAGAGTGATAGATCAGAACACCCAGCCTCCTCTTCCGGTCTCTGTGCATGGAGGGTACACTAAATGTATGCACACATGTATGCATAGAACACACATATGAGTATGCACAAGACACACACACATGTATTCACAGAACACACAGACATTTATGCACAGAACACACACATACATGTGTATACACAGAACACACACATACACACTAGTGTACAGATGTAATGAAGGAGAGGGAGCCTGAAGTTTTGCCTGGATACTAATATTTTGCTGTTCTTTAAAGTCTTTTTTTCCTTAGGGTTTCTCTGTGTAGCTTTAGAGCCTGTCCTGAAACTTGCTCTGTGGACAAGGCTGGCCTCTAACTCACAGAGATCCGACTACCTCTGCCTTCCAAGGGCTGGGATTAAAGGCATGTGGCACCACCACCACTCCAGTTAAAAAAAATGAGCCAGTATTTCACTATGTCACATAGGTGGTACTGAAACTCATCACATAGAAGCTGGCCTCTAATTTCCCCAAATCCACTTCCCTATTTCCTAATTCTTGGGATTAATATAAACCTCTATGCCTGGCTGGGTTTTGTTTGTTTTATTTTTTTCATTTTAAAGACAGTATCATGAAGTTCAGACTAGTCTCAAAATTACAATCCTCTGCCCTTACTCTGTGTGTCCTCATGTCATAACTCAAGAATGTTATATGGTCTGCCAAATGGAACCAGAATGGATACCATGAGGGTGTGACTTCAAAACTTGGAACTAAGGATATGATGCTTCGGACAGGGTCTTTTTGTTTTCACAGAGGATGAGACCCTGTGGATTTCTTCTATTCCAATTTGGTATGATAGACTACGTCCACCTGAAAGGTTGCTGTGAACACCCTCAATAAATTACTTCACTCAACTGCCAAATGAGATGACCCTGGCACACAGGTTACACCATAAAAGATCTAAGTAACGATGCCCCCATTAAACAGGAAGCAGTTTGGAGAGAAAAACTGCGCCCATGTTCCCAAAACATTGTTTATAAATGTTCTTTTACATTTAAAGGGGGATATGATATAGATATAAATAATTTGCATTGGTATGGATTTTAAGGTCAATTTTGTTACATGTATATGTATTTCTGATCTTGATTAAGGTATTGTGATTGTGTAGCTCATTTAAAATGTAATGTATAATAAAAAATATAGGTTGCTAATGGATAATCATCAGTAATGGTCAAGCTTGTAGTCATGTTAGTTAGATTTTCTAGATATATAGAGATATATTTCAGTTAGATAAGCATTCTTCATATCTCTCAAAGTCTGCAGAATATGGCATTTAAATGTTTTAATAACTTGGTGTTTTTCATGACAATGAGACACGTCTGCTCCTGGCAGCACCAATCTACTTCGAGAGGAAGATGGGCATCGAAGAGGATTGTTATGGAGTTGGATAGCCATTTGGGCAAGAAAATGCTCTTGCCTGGACTGATGCATAAACTGGACACAAAGAACCCGCAGAGAGAGGACTGCTGAACTTGCCTAAAGGTGAGATGGTCTTTTGGGGTTCCTGATTCATGAGAGTCTGAGTGACATTCTGCAGAACACAAAAGAAAGTGACTGAACTGTCTTAGAAATTTCCTGCTTCATGAAATATCTGCTGGATAATATGGGCCTGAAGTCTGAAGATGGATGCCCCAATGGTACAAAGGAACTTTGGGTGACTGTCCAGGCAGCGAGATGTCTCTGTCATTTCTAGAGCTTTTGACTTCCTGTTTACTTAGGTAGTTTTATATCCTTCTGGAGTCTTTGATGGAGTTAAAGAATGGTTAGTTATAGTTTTCCTTAGTTATGATAAAAGATAAAGTAGATATACATATTGTAACTGTAATTCTTACTTGATAACTGCTTTGCTATATGTAATTTTACTGTTAAAATGAAAGCCTTTCTTTTTTGTTTAAACAGAAAAAGGGGAAATGATGGAGGTGGGCCTTGTATCTTATCTGTTGCTTTCATTGGTTAAATAATAAAGAAACTGACTAGGCTCTCATAGGACAGAAAGTTAGGTGGGCGGAGTAGACAGAATAGGATTCTGGGAGAGAGAAGCTGAGTGAGGAGTCGCCATGATGTTCCCATGCCAGACAGACGCAGGCTAGAATCTCCCCGGTAAGCACACCTATGGGGTGCTACACCTCTTAAAAAAAGGGACAAAAAAAGGAAAAAAAGAAAAAAAAAAAAAAAAATATAAAAAAAGGCACACAAAATAATAAAAAAATAAATTTTTATTTTTTTTATTAAATTTTAAATAAAAATGGGCCGCCGCCCCGGGAAAGAAGGAAGGAAAAGCCCCCCCCCCACCCCACAAAAAAACATAATTTTCTGGAACATAGCCTAGCTAAGAAATAAGAAAGGGATTCCTTTGAGTTAATTTTTGTAAAACAAGATTTAGTAGAGCCAAGTATGATGTAAGTTTAATAAAATGGTATTATTAAATGTTTTGATCATCCCTGTAGTATTCCTCCTTGAATTAAGCTAGTAAAAACTTAATTTGTTAATAATAAATTTGATTGAATAAATGTTGTGAGAAAATATTACTAGCCTAGGGACTCCTCTCTCATCACAAATTGTATACAGTATGAAATATTTGTCTTTTTTTAATGAAGTGATCTAACTATGTAGATCTGGCTGTCCTGGAAGTCACTATGTAGACTAGGCTGACTTCTCACAGAGATTCACCTGCCTCTGCCTCTGTGTGCTGGGAATAAAAGACTTTAGCACTCTGTCTGGCTACAATATTTCTCGTTTTAGATGGTAATGATTTCCAACTGTTATACAAGGAGGTGGATACTGTCATAAAGACTTTGTCCCTACTATCAAACACAATCTAAATACCTACATTTATAATCACAGAGATCTTAAAATTAAACAAACTCTGACACCCACAAAATTATAAGCTGGGGAGAGGGCACAGCCAGCCAGGGCTGCTGACCAATCAGAGAGGCCTTGCATAACAAAAGGGACTGAAGTCACAGAGGGATGGGCAGGGCAAGGGGCGGGGCGTCCTGTGGAGCTTATAAACTCAGGGCTCTGTTAGGCCACACCAGTGAGATCCACTCTCTAGTAGGGCACTCAGCCATTGATTTACCAGACATCTTGTACCACACAGGTGAGAACCTGGTGCCCAGGAGGACCAGGCAAGGTGGGGCCTGCCGACATTCAGGGAGTAGTACTTTGTGGCTGAGGGAATCCCATTTCGAAGTCCACTTCACAGAGGCGTTTTTTCCCTTATTGCTGTCTGGAGCGCGATCCTGGGAGTCCCCCAATGGGACAGGCATCTCTGACGAAAGCGCAAAGGCCAAGAGTAGAGTTGAGTCAGGCACAGGGGAATAGGGCGCAATCTTTTAGGTTTAATTCTCATCCTTTTGTCCCTTAAACTGGGCACTGGACAGTGACAAATTATTTGTAAATGGCAAAATTCAGACAGATTAACCTGTCCTGCCCTGCAGTTATAAATGTGTGAATCCCAAATACCACAGCTTTGAGATTGGTGATGTTCCCCTGGTAAAGTGAGTTCAAGAACAGCCTGGGATACATGAGACTGTCTCGAATAAGAAGACAGACCCACTGAAGCATATTAGTGCTTACTATAGTATCTAGAAATTGAAATACAGGAGTGACGGCTGAAAGATCAGGAGTTATATTTGTTCTTCATTTTCGATTAAAGATGTGGGAAATGTTCTGGACTTTGATAACTGTGACAGTGGTATAATATTTTAAATATAAAGATGCCCTGCTCCTGTATGGAATAGATCCATTTGGAGGGATATGTGTGTGCCTGCTAGACTGACTGGTCTAATCTCCAAAATATATAAAGGAATCAAGAAACTAAACATTAAAATAATAATTAATCCAATTAAAAATTGGGTACTGAACTGAACAGAGAATTCTCAACAGAAGAAGTTCAACTGGCCAAAAGACACTTAAGGTCATGTTCAACTTCCTTAGCAATCAGGGAAATTGAAATGCAAACAACGTTGAGATACCAACTTATACCTGTCAGAATGGCTAATATCAAAAACACCAATGATTTCCATCACAGTCCAGCTGGCCTTGGTGAGCTCCCAATGGATCAGCCCCACTGTCTTCGTGGGTGAGTGCACCCCTTGTGGTCCTGACCTCTTTGCTGATATTCTCCTTCCTTCTGGTCCTCACTGGAACATTGAGAGCTAAGTCTGGTGCACCAGCATGGGACTCTTTCTCTATCTCCATCCATCGCCAGATGACAGTTCTATGGTTATATGCAAGATATTCACCAGTATCAGTATGGTTATAGGATAGGGTCATTTAAAGGTTCACTATCCTCAGCTTCCCCAGGAACTAACTGGGGACATCGCCTTGGGCACCTGGGAGCGCCTCTAGGTCCATGTCTCTTGCCAACCCTGGAAGATGGCTCCCTTAATTATGGATGTGTGCTTCCCTGCTCCCCTAACAAACCTTCCTTTATCACAATACATCCCGTTGCCCCAAGTTCCCCACAACTCCTCTTTCACATTTCTCTCCCATTCTCCACCTTACCCCCCTCCCACCACACCCCCAAGATCCCAATTCTTTGCTCCGGCAATCTTGTCTACTTCCCATAACCAGGAGTAATAAGCTAGTTCATGTTTTTATTTGGGTTCACATTCTTATTTTGTTTTCTTTAGGATATCAAATTATAGATCCTCCATTGACCTTTATTTATCTCTAGGAAACCAATTATGAGTGAGTACATCCCCGTTGTTCATCTTTTTGGGTCTGGGTTACCTCACTCAGGATAGTGTTTTCTATTTCCATCCATTTGCATGCAAAATTGGGAAAGTCATTGTTTTTGCACCGCTGAGTAGTATGTCTAATGTGTATATATTCCAATTTATTAATCCATTCTTCCATTGAAGGGCATCTAGGTTGTTTCCAGGTTCTGGCTATTACAAATAATGCTGCTATGAACATAGTTGAACAAATGTCCTTTGTCATATGATCGGGCATCAACTGGGTATATTCCCAAGAGTGGCATTGCTAAGTCCATCCTGGGTAGGTTGATCCCGAATTTCCTGAGAAACCGCCACACTGCTTTCCAAAGTGGTTGCACAAGTTTGCATTCCCACCAGCAATGAATGAGGGTACCCCTTTGTCCAAAGCCTCTCCAGCAGAGAGGCTATCATTGGTGTTTTTGATATTAGCCATTCTGACTGGTGCAAGATGATATCTCAATGTTGTTTTGATTTGCATTTCCCTGATCGCTAAGGATGTGACCATGACCTGAGATGATCTTTTGGCCATTTCAGACTTCTTCTGTTGAGAATTCTCTCTTCAGATCAGTGCCCCATTTTTGATTGAGTTAATTAGCATTTTAAAGTCTAGTTTCTCTGGTTATTTTGTTTTTGGAGATCAGGCCTTTTTTGTTGCGCGGTTGTTGAAGGCCTTCCCAGGGGTGAGGGTTGGTTTTTTCTTAGTGGGAGTGTCCTTTCTTTAAGGAGGATTTGATAAGTGAGGGGGCCCATAGAAATGTGGGAAATGTAAGTTTTGAATGGAGGTTTAATTAAAAAGGAAAGATATTGTTCATTTTTAACTGAGAGCTTGAGCGAGTACTTGTTGGTTAAGTGTCCTTGCCATTCAAACACAGAAGTTTGAGGTTAGATCCAAGAATCCTTGTAAAAAGTTGATTGTGCCTATGCAGGTTACTGTAACCCCTGGACTGTTGAATCTGAAGAGAATGGAGACCCCAAAATCTCTAGGGCCTGCAGATGGCCAGCCTAGCTCCAGGTTCAGACAAAGATGCTGTCTCAGCTGAATCAGGTGTAGAGTGATAGATCAGAGCACCCAGCCTCCTATTACGGTCTCTGTGCATGGAGGGTACACTAAATGTATGCACACATGTATGCCTAGAACACACATATGTGTATGCACAGGACACACACACATATATGCACAGAACACACAGACGTGTATGCAGAGAACACACACATACACGTGTATACACAGAACACACACACATGTACACACTTCTGTGCAGACATAATGAAGGAGAGGGAGACTGAGGTTTTGCCTGGATACTAATATTTTGCTGTTCTAAAAAGTCTTATTTTTTCCTTAGGGTTTCTCTGTGTAGCTTTAGAGCCTGTCCTGAAACTTGCTCTGTGGGCCAGGCTGGCCTCGAACTCACAGAGATCTGACTACCTCTGCCTCCCAAGTGCTGGGATTAAAGGCATGTGGCACCACCACCACTCCAGTTAAAAAAATTGAGCCAGTATTTCACTATGTCACTTAGGTGATACTGAAACTCATCACATAGAAGCTGGCCTCTAATTTCCCCAAATCCACTTACCTATTTCCTATGTCTTGGGATTATTATAACCCACTATGCCTGGCTGGGTTTTGTTTGTTTGTTTTCGTTTTGAAGACAGTATCATGAAGTTCAGACTAGTTTCAAAATTACAATCCTCTGCCCTTACTCTGTGTGTCCTCATGCCATAACTCAAGAATGTTACCACAAAATTGCCTCATTTTATTTATACTGATTTGGTTTGCTGAAACTAATTTCTATTGTTGATGAGAACTGTTTATTAGATTCTTTGAACAGTGATACATTGGGATTCACCTGCCTCTGTCCCCTGCAACACTGTGGTTATCGACATATACCAGATCTGATTCTTAATTGGGAGCTTGGTATTAAAATTTAGGTCCTCATTCTTAGGCAACAAGCCATTTAGCCAAGGAACCCTCTCCTCAACTCAATATTAAAACAGGTTATTTCATTTTTTAAGGTTTAGTTCTTTTGTAATTCTCTCTCTCTCTCTCTCTCTCTCTCTCTCTCTCTCTCTCTCTCTCTCTCTCTCTCTCTCTCTCTCTCTCTCTCTCTCTTTTCTCTCTGTGTGTGTGTGTGTGTATGTATGAGTGTAAGTCCTACAAAAGTCCAGAAATTGGTATCAGATCCTTGCAGCTAGAGTTAGAAGTGATTGTAATCTATGAGTTTTGGTTGTTGAGAATCAAATTTGTGTCCTCTACAAGAGATGATGAGCAATTAACAGCTAAGCAAATTCTTCAGGCCCAAGCCCTATGTTTCTTAAGTTGCTATTATAACAAGGTTTGCGAAGCCTGAATTATTGGGGTTAGAGGAAAACTAATCTATGCTCCAAAAAATCAATAAAATATACCCAATCCTGTTCCTTACATATTAAGGAATAATATAACTGAATATAGTAAACCGTGGAGCCTCGGGTTTATATTAACTTTGACCAGTGTCCAATTAAGCACAAGTCCATCCAAGTTCTTTATTTTTTTGTTAAAATTTATATTTATTTATTTATTTATTTATTTTGATTTTTCAAGACAGGATTTCTTTGACTACATTCAAGTGACTAGTCATGCTATGCCCTGGAATAAAATTCCAAACATAATTTTCCAGAAGATAGCCAGGCTAAGAAATAAGAAAGGGATTCCTTTGAGTTAATTTTTGTAAAACAAGATTTAGTAGAGCCAAGTATGATGTATGTTTAATAAAATGGTATTATTAAAATGTTTTGATCACCGCTGTGGCAGTCCTCCCTGAATTAATCTAGTAAAAACTAAATTTGTTAATAGTAAATTTGATTGAATAAATGTTGTGAGAAAATATTACTAGCCCAGTGACTCCTCTCTCCTCTCAATTCCCATACAGTAGAAAATATTTGTCTCTTTTTTTTATGAAGGGATCTCACTATGTAGATCTGGCTGTCCTGGAAGTCACTATGTAGACCAGGTTGACTTCTCCCAGAGATTCACCTGCCTCTGCCTCTGTGTGCTGGGAATAAAAGACTGTAGCACTCTGTCTGGCTAAAATATTTGTCTTTTTATATGGTAATGATTTCCAACTGTTATACAAGGAGGTGGATACTGTCATAAAGACTTTGTCCCTACTATCAAACACAATCTAAATACCTACATTTATAAGCACAGAGGTCTTAAAATTGAACAAACTCTGACACCCACAAAATTATAAGCTGGGGAGAGGACACAGCCAGCCAGGGCTGCTGACCAATCAGAGAGGCCTTGCATAACAAAAGGGATTGAAGTCACAGAGTACTGGGCAGGGCAAGGGGCACGGCGTCCTGTTGAGCTTATAAACTCAGGGCTCTGCTAGGCCATATCAGTGAGATCCACTCTCTAGTAAAGCACTCAGCCATTGATCTACCAGACATCTTGTACCACACAGGTGAGAACCTGGTGCCAAGGAGGACCAGGAAAGATGGGGCCTGCCGACATTCAGGCAGTAGTACTTTGTGGCTGAGGGAATCCCATTTCGAAGTCCACTTCACAGAGGCGTTGTTTCCTTTGTTGCTGTCTGGAGCAGGATCCTGGGAGTCCCCCAATGGGACAGGCATCTCCGAAAAACGGGCAAAGTCCAAGAGTAGAGTTGAGTCAGGCACAGGGGAATAGGGCACAATCTTTTAGGTTTAATTCTCATCCTTTTGTCCATTAAACTTGGCACTGGACAGTGACAAGTTATTTGTAAATGGCACAATTCAGTCAGATGACCCTGTCCTGCCCTGCAGTTATAAATGTGTGAATCCCAATTACCCCAGCTTTGAGATTGGTGATGTTCCCCTGGTAAAGTGAGTTCAAGATCAGCCTGTGATACATGAGACTGTCTCGAATAAGAAGACAGACCCTCTGAAGCATATTAGTGGTTACTATAGTATCTAGAAATCGAAATACAGGAGTGACTGCTGAAAGATGAAGAGTTATGTTTGTTCTTCATTTTCTATGTATGATGTGGGAAATGTTCTGGACTTTGATAACTGTGACAGTGGTATAATATTTTAAATATAAAGACGCCCTGCTCCTGTACTCAGGAGATCCATCTGGAGGGGTATGTGTGTGCCTGCTCGACTGGCTGGTCTAATTTCCAAAATATATAAAGGACTCAAGAAACTAAACATTAAAATATTAATTAATCCAATTAAAAATGGGGTACTGGCCTTTGTTTACTAGCCACCCAAGCAGCAAGGAGACCCGATCCGGCCACCTGGAGAGACATCACTGTCTTGAGTGAGTTTCTGACCTCGGCAGCAGCCTGGGACAGGGAACTCAGATGTTCCCCATCCCTCCTACACTTCCTGGTCATCCTGCCGGGGCTATACTGCCCAATATCTCCTCTCTCTTCCTATCCCACCCAGCTTGCATCCACAACCCTCCCCCTCCATCTGACTCCCTCCCCTCTGTGACCCCATAACATCTCCCAGCTCAGCCTGATCAGGCGCTAGGACCGAATCTGAGAATCCAAATTGGGAGGGCATACGGGAGCATGGTAGCTCCTATGTCCCAATAGCCTGCCTGCAGCAAGCAAGGCAGGCCCTTTGTTTATGAGCCACCCAAGCAGCAAGGAGACCCGATCTGGGCACCAGGAGAGACACCACTGGGGTGAGTGAGTTTCTGACCTTGGCAGCAGCCCGAAACAGGGAACTCAGACGTTCCCCATCCCTCCTACACTTCCTGGTCATCCTGCAGGGGCTATACTGCCCGATATCTCCTCTCTCTTCCTATCCCACCCAGCTTGCATCCACAACCCTCCCCCCTCCATCTGACTCCCTTCCCTCTGTGACCACATAACATCTCCCAGCTCAGCCTGATGGGTCGCTGGGACGGAATATGAATCAGGGAGGGCATCTGGGATCGTGGTAGCTCCTTTGTCTCAATAGACTGCCTGCAGCAAGCAAGGCAGGCCCTTTATTTACGAGAGACCCAAGCAGCAAGGAGATCCGATCCGGGCACCAGGAGAGACATCATTGGGGTGCTGAGGAGTTCCATCTGGACAGTCATCCATGTTTGGGTGCTGAGGAGTTCCAGCTCGATGGGACGGTCCCTGCTTCTACACTGAAGAGATACACCCAGAGACTCAGTCACACCAAAGACTGGACCAAGACACCAGGCCTCTCCTGGCTCCATTTGAAAGAGGAGATGGGAAGGCACCAATGCAAGACTTCCTCCAACAACCTGAAAGGCAACATGACATCACCAGAATCCTGGAATCCCGAAATAAGAAGAACTGTACTCCCTACTCCAGAAGAATTAGAAGAAATCGACTCAAAAGTGAATTATATGAAAATAATAGACGACCTTAAACAGGAGGTGAAAAACTGCCATAAACAATTAGAGATGACAAACAAAAAGGTAGAGGAAATGAATAAATCGCTCAAAGATACCCAAGAAAACCAAGAGAAACAAGAAAAAGCAATCAAACAGGTAAGGGAAGTGGTTCAAGACCTGAAGAATGAAACTGAAGTAATAAAGAAAACACAAACCGAGGGAAGAAAGGAGATTGAAAATCTGGGGAAACGAACAGGAACTACAGAGACAAGTACTACCAACAGAATACAAGAGATAAAAGAAAGAATATCAGACACTGAAGATACCATAGAGAAAATAAACACACTGATCAAAGAAAACAGCAAAACCAACAAATTCTCATCACAAAACATTCAGGAAATATGGGACACAATAAAAAGACCAAACCTAAGAATAATTGGAGTAGAAGAAGGAGAAGAAGTGCAACTCAATGGTCCAGAAAATATATTTAATAAAATTATAGAAGAAAACTTTCCCAACCTAAAGAAAGATGTACCTATGAAGGTTCAAGAAGCATACAGAACACCAAATAGGCTGGATCAAAAAAAAAAAAACATGCCCTCGCCATATAATAATCAAAACACAAAGCATACAGAATAAAGAAAGAATATTAAGAGCCGCAAAGGAAAAAGGCCAAGTTACTTACAAAGGTAAACCTATCAGACTTACACCTGACTTCTCTATGGAAACCATGAAAGCCAGAAGGTCCTGGATAGATGTACTTCAAAAACTAAGAGACCATGGATGCAAGCCCAGACTACTATACCCAGCCAAGCTTTCATTCACTATAAATGGAGAAAACAAAAATTTTCCAGGATAAAAACAAATTTAAACAATACGTAGCCACAAATCCAGCCTTACAGAAAGTAATAGAAGGAAAATCACTAACCAAAGAGTCCAACAATGATCACAACAACTCAGACATCTAGAGACCCTTCACCAGCGCAACTCATGGTGGCGCACGCCTTTAATCCCAGCACTCGGGAGGCAGAGGCAGGCGGATCTCTGTGAGTTCGAGACCAGCCTGGTCTACAAGAGCTAGTTCCAGGACAGGCTCAAAACCACAGAGAAACCCTGTCTCGAAAAAAAAAAAAAAAAAGCCACAGAGAAACCCTGTCTCGAAAAATTAAAAAAAATGAGACTGAAACTGAACTCTACTACTAAAAAAGTGACTGGAGTTAACAACCCCTGGTCATTAATATCACTTAATGTCAATGGGCTCAACTCACCTATAAAAAGGCACAGGCTAAGAGATTGGATACAAAAACAGGATCAAACATTCTGCTGTTTACAAGAAACACACCTCAAACACAAAGACAGGCACCTACTCAGAGTAAAGGGCTGGGAAAAGGCTTATCAAGCAAATGGACCTAAGAAACAAGCAGGTGTGGCCATACTAATTTCTAACAAATTTGACTTCAAACTTAAATCAATCAGAAGAGATGCAGAGGGACATTTTATACTCATAACAGGAACAATTCATCAGGAGGAAGTCTCAATCCTGAATATCTATGCCCCTAATATAAAAGCACCCACGTACGTAAAAGAAACATTACTAAAACTCAAGGAAGCCATCAAACTGCACAGACGAATAGTAGGAGACTTCAACACTCCTCTCTCACCAATGGACAGGTCAATCAGACAGAAACCTAACAGAGAAATTAGAGAATTACTGGAGGTAATGAATCAATTGGACTTAACTGACATATATAGAATATTCCACCCAAATAGGAAAGAATATACCTTTTTCTCTGCAGCTCATGGAACCTTCTCGAAAATTGACCACATACTCGGTAACAAAGCAAACTTCCACAGTTACAAAAAAATATTAGTAACCACCTGTGTCTTATCAGATCACCATGGATTAAAGTTAGAATTCAACAACAATGCTACCCATAGAAAGCCTACAAACTCATGGAAACTGGACAGTCAACTACTGAACCATACCTGGATTAAGGAAGAAATAAAGAAAGAAATTAAAGTCTTCCTTGAATTCAATGAAAATAAAGAAACAACATACTCAAACTTATGGAACACTATGAAAGCAGTCCTGAGAGGAAAGTTCATAGCACTAAGTGCCCACTTAAAGAAAACAGAGAAAGCACACATTGAAGACTTAACAGCCCACCTGAAAGCTCTAGAAAAAAAAGAAGCAGACTCACCTAGGAGGAGTAGAAGACTGGAAATAATCAAACTGTGGGCTGAAATCAACAAAATCGAAACACAGAGAACATTCCAAAGAATCAATGAAACAAAAAGCTGGTTCCTGGAGAAAATCAACAAGATTGATAAACCCCTATCCAAACTAATCAAACGGCAGAGAGAGATTATGCAAATTAATAAGATCAGAAATGAAAAGGGGGACATAACCACAGAAACAGAGGAAATTCAGAGAAACATTAGATCTTACAACAAAAGCCTGTATGCCACAAAACTGGAAAATGTAAAAGAAATGGACATTTTTTAGATAAATACCATATACCAAAGTTAAACCAGGACCAGGTGGACAATCTAAATAGACCTGTTAGTCGCGAAGAATTAGAAGCTGTTATAAAAAACCTCCCTACCAAAAAGAGCCCAGGACCAGATGGTTTCAATGCGGAATTCTATCAGAACTTCCAAGAACTAATACCTATACTCCTTAAGGTATTTCACAATATAGAAACAGAAGAGTCATTACCAAATTCCTTTTATGAAACTACAGTTACTCTGATACCAAAACCACACAAAGACTCTACCAGGAAAGAGAATTACAGGCCAATCTCACTCATGAACATCGACGCAAAAATCCTAAACAAAATACTGGCAAACCGAATCCAAGAACACATTAGAAGAATTATCCATTATGATCAAGTAGGCTTCATCACAGAAATGCAGGGCTGGTTCAACATACGAAAATCTATCAATGTAATCCATTATATAAATAAGCTGAAAGAAAAAAACCATATGATCATTTCATTAGATGCTGAAAAAGCATTTGACAAAATTCAACATCCCTTTATGATAAAAGTCTTGGAGAGATTAGGGATACAAGGGTCATACCTAAATATAATAAAAGCTATATACAGCAAGCCGACAGCTAACATCAAATTATACGGAGAGAAACTCAAAGCCATCCCACTAAACTCAGGAACACGACAAGGCTGTCCACTCTCGCCATGCCTCTTCAATATAGTGCTTGAAGTTCTAGCAATAGCAATAAGACAACATAAGGGGATCAAGGGAATTCGAATTGGAAAGGAAGAAGTTAAACTTTCGTTATTTGCAGATGATATGATAGTGTACATAAGAGACCCCCAAAACTCCACCAAAGAACTTCTACAGCTGATAAACACCTTTAGTAATGTGGAAGGATACAAGATCAACTCCAAAAAATCAGTCACCCTCTTATACACAAAGGATATGGAAGCAGAGAGGGAAATCAGAGAAGCTTCACCTTTCACAATAGCCACAAACAGCATAAAATATCTTGGGGTAACTCTAACCAAGGAAATGAAAGATCTATTTGACAATAACTTTAAAGCACTGAAGAAAGAAATTGAAGAGAATAACAGAAAATGGAAAGATCTCCCTTCCTCCTGGATTGGGAAGATAAACATAGTAAAAATGGCAATTCTACCAAAGGCAATTTATAGATTCAATGCAATTCCCATCAAGGTACCATCAAAATTTTTCACAGATCTTGAGAGGACAATAATCAACTTTATATGGAAAAACAAAAAACCCAGAATAGCCAAAACAATCCTATACAATAAAGGATCTTCTGGAGGCATCACCATCCCTGACTTCAAACTCTTTTACAGAGCTACAGTATTGAAAACAGTGTGGTACTGGCAGAAAAACAGAGAAGTCGACCAATGGAATCGAATAGAAGACCCAGATTTTAACCCACAAACCTATGAACACCTCATTTTCGATAAAGGTGCTAAAAGTATACAATGGAAGAAAGAGGGCATCTTCAACAAATGGTGCTGGCACAACTGGATGTCAACCTGTAGAAGAATGAAAATAGACCCATATCTATCACCATGCACAAAACTCAAGTCCAAATGGATCAGAGACCTCAATATCATTCTGAACACACTGAACCTGATAGAAGAGAAAGTGGGAAGAACCCTACAACAGATGGGCACAGGCGATCGCTTCCTAGGTATAACCCCAGCAGCACAGCCATTAAGGGCAACATTGAATAAATGGGACCTACTGAAACTGAGAAGCTTCTGTAAAGCAAAGGACACTGTCACTAAGACAAAAAGGCAACCCACTGACTGGGAGAAGATCTTCACCAACCCCGCAACAGACAAAGGTCTGATATCCAAAATATATAAAGAACCCACGAAACTAGACTTTAAAATGCTAATTAACCCAATTAAAAATTGGGGCACTGATCTGAAGAGAGAATTCTCAACAGAAGAAGTTCAAATGGCCAAAAGACACCTAAGGTCATGCTCAGCCTCCTTAGCGATCAGGGAAATGCAAATCAAAACAACATTGAGATATCATCTTACACCTGTCAGAATGGCTAATATCAAAAACACCAATGATAGCCTTTGCTGGAGAGGCTGTGGAGAAAGGGGTACCCTCATCCATTGCTGGTGGGAATGCAAACTTGTGCAACCACTTTGGAAAGCAGTGTGGCGGTTTCTCAGGAAATTCGGGATCAACCTACCCATGGACCCAGCAATGCCACTCTTGGGAATATACCCACGATATGCCCGATCATATGACAAGGACATTTGTTCAACTATGTTCATAGCAGCATTATTTGTAATAGCCAGAACCTGGAAACAACCTAGATGCCCTTCAATGGAAGAATGGATGAAGAAAGTGTGGAATATATACACATTAGAATACTACTCAGCGGTAAAAAACAATGACTTCGCGAATTTTGCATGCAAATGGATGGAAATAGAAAACACTATCCTGAGTGAGGTACACCCAGACCCAAAAAGATGAACATGGGATGTACTCACTCATAATTGGTTTCTAGAGATAAATAAAGGTCAGTGAGTCTATAATTTGATATCCTAAAGAAACAAAATAAGAAGGTGAACCCAAAGAAAAACATATAAGCTTTTCTCCTGGTTATGGGAAGTAGACAAGATTGCCGGGCAAAAAATTGGGATCTTGGGGGTGTGGTGGGAGGGGTGTAAAGGGAGAAGGGGAGAGAAATGTGAGAAGGGGAGGTTGGGGGGAACTTGGGGCAACGGGATGATTGGGATAAAGGAAGGTTTGTTAGGGGAGCAGGGAAGCACACATCTTAATTAAGGGAGCCATCTTAGGGTTGGCAAGAGACTTGGACCTAGAGGGGCCCCCAGGTGCCCAAGGTGATGTCCCCAGTTTGTTCCTGGGGCAGCTGAGGATAGGGAACCTGAAATTACCCTATCCTATACCCATACTAATGAATATCTTGCATATCACCATAGAACCTTCATCTGGCGATGGATGGAGATAGAGACAGGGTCCCATGCTGGAGCACTGGACTGAGCTCTCAATGTTCCAGTGAGGAGCAGAAGAAAGGAGAATATGAGCAAAGAAGTCAGGACCACAAGGGGTGCACCCACCCACGAAGATAGTGGGACTGATTCATTGGGAGCTCACCAAGGCCAGCTGGACTGTGATGGAAAAAGCATGGGAAAAAAACGGACTCTCTGAATTTGGCAGACAATGAGGGCTGCTGAGAAGTCAAGAACAATGGCACCGGGTTTTAATCCTACTTCATGTTCTGGCTTTGTGGGAGCCTGCCCAGTTGGATGTTCACCTTCCTAGACCAGGAAGAAGGGGGGAGGACTTTGGACTTTCAACAGGGCAGGGAACCCTGACTGCTCTTCAGGCTGGAGAGGGAGGGGGAGGAGTAGGGGGAGGGGGAGAAGGGGGAGGAGGGCGAGGGAAATGGGAGGCAGGGAGGAGGCAGAAATTTCTTTTTTTTCCAATATAAAAAATAAATAAATAAAAGAAAATATTTAAAAAAACAAAATGTACAGTGTACAAAATGTACACAATATACACAGTGTACAAAATGTACAGTGTACAATATGTACACAATGTACACAGTGTACACAATGTACACAAAATATACACAGTGAAAACAATGTACAAAAAGTTAACACAATGTACACAGTGTACAAAATGTACACAATGTTCACAAAATGTACACAGTGTACACAATGTACAAAACGTGTACAAAATATACACAATGTATCAAAAGTCTATACAATGTACACAGTGTACAAAATGTACACAATATACACAAAATGTACACAAAATGTACACAATGTAAACACTGTACACAATGTACACAAAATATGCACAATGTACACAGTGTACACAATGTATACAATGTACACAGAATATACACAGTTTACACAATGTACAGAAAGTATACACATAGTACACAATTTACACAAAATTACACAAAATGTACACAGTGTTCACAAAATGTACACAAAAAGTACACAACGTACACAATGTACACAAAATGTACAGAATGTGCATAATGTACACAGAATGGACACAATGGACAAAATATGTACACAGAATGTTCACATTGTACACAGTGTACAAAATGTACAGTGCAAAATGTACACAATATACACAGTGTACAAAATGTACAGTGTGCAATATGTACACAATGTACAAAGTGTAAAATGTACAAAATGTAAACAATGTATACAAAATGTACACAATGTACACAAAATGTACACAAAGTACACTGTGGACAAAAAATGTACACAATGTACCCAATGTACAAAATGTGCACACAATGTACACAGTGTACAAAATGTTCAAAATGTACACAAAATGTACACAGTGTACAAAATGTAAAGTGTGCAAAATGAACACAGTATACACAGTGTACAAAATGTAGAGTGTACAAAAGATACACAATGTACAGAGTGTAAACAATGTACACAAAATGTACACAGTGTACACAAAGTATATAGTGTACAAAATTTACAAAGTGTACAAAATGTACACAATGTACACAAAATGTACACAATGTACACAAAATGAACACAATGTACACAATGTACACAAAATGTACACAGTGTACCCAATGTACAAAAAGTGTACACAATGTAAACAGTGTACATAATGTACACAATGTAAACTAATTGTACACAGTGTAAACAATGTCACAAAATGTACACAATGTACAGAAATTGTGCACAATGTACAGAATGTACACAGTGTACAATTACAATGTACAAAATTTACAAAGTGTACACAAAGTACACAAAATGTACACAAAATGTACACAATGTACACAATGTACACAATGTACACAGTATACAAAATATACACAATGTACACAATGTACACAAAATGTACACAGTGTTCACAATGAACAAAAAGTGTACACAATATATACAATGTCCAAAATGTGTACACAATGTACACAAGATATACAAAGTGTACACAATGTACACAGTGTACAAAATATACATAATGTACAGAGTGAACACAATGTACACAAAATGTACACAAATGTACACAAAATGTACACAATGTACACAAAATGTGTACAAAATGTACACAGTGTACAAAATGTACACAATGTACACAAAATGTACACAATGTACACAAAATGTACACAATGTACACAAAATGTACACACAATGTACACAATGTACAAAATGTACACAATGTACACAAAATGTACACAAAATGTACACAATGTACAAAATGTACACAATGTACAAAATGTACAAAAATGTACAAATGTATACAAAAGTACACAATGTGTACAAAATATACACAGTGTACACAAAATGTACAAAATGTACACAGTGTACACAATGTACACAATGTACACAATGTGTACAAAATGTACACAATGTACAAAATGTACACAATATGTACACAAAATGTACACAATGTACACAGTGTACACAATATAATGTACACAATGTACAAAAATGTACACAATGTATAAATGTACAAATGTACACAATGTACACAAAATGTACATGTGTACACAATGTACACAAAGTGTACACAATGTACACAATGTACAAAATGTGTACACAATGTACACAATGTACACAAAATGTACACAATGTACACAATGTACACAATGTACAAAATTGTACACAAAATGTACACAATGTACAAAAATTGTACACAATGTGTACACAATGTACAAAAATGTACACAAAATGTACACAGTGTACACAATGTACAAAAAGTGTACACAATGTACACAATGTACACAATGTACACAAAATGTACACAAATGTACAAATGTGTACAAAATGTACACAATGTACACAATGTACAACAATGTACAAAATGTACACAATGTACACAAATGTGTACACAATGTACAAACAATGTACACATGTGTACAAAATGTACACAGTGTACACAAAATGTGTACAAAAAGTGTACACAATGTACACAGTGTACAAATGTGTACAAAATGTACACAAATGTACAAAATGTACACAATGTACACAAATGTGTACACAATGTACACAGTGTATACAAAATGTACACAATGTACACAATGTACACAATGTACAAAATGTACACAATGTACACAATGTACACAATGTACACACAATGTACACACAGTGTACACAATGTACACAAATGTACACAATGTACACAATGTACACAATGTGTACAAAATGTACACAATGTACACAATGTGTACACAATGTACACAATGTACACAAAATGTACACAAATGTACACAATGTACAAATGTACACAAATGTACACAATGTACACAAATGTACACAAAATGTACACAATGTACACACAATGTACACAATGTACACAAATGTACAAAATGTACACAATGTACACAATGTACACAATGTACAAAGTGTACACAATGTACACAAATGTACACAATGTACACAATGTACAATGTACACAAATGTACACAAAATGTACACAAAATGTACACAATGTACACAAAATGTACAATGTACAAATGTACACAATGTACACAAAGTGTACACAATGTACACAAAATGTACACAATGTACACAATGTACAAAATGTACACAAAATGTACACAAAATGTACACAAATGTACACAATGTACACAGTGTACACAAATGTACACAATGTACAAATGTATGTACAATGTGTACACAATGTACAAATGTGTACAAAATGTACACAATGTACACAATGTACACAAAATGTACAAAATGTGTACAATGTACAAATGTACACAATGTACACAGTGTACAAATGTACACAGTGTACACAATGTACACAAAATGTACACAAAATGTACACAATGTACACAAAATGTACACAATGTACACAAAATGTACAAAATGTACACAATGTACACAATGTACACAATGTACACAATGTACACAAAAATGTACACAATGTACACAATGTACACAAATGTACAAAGTGTACACAATGTACACAATGTACACAAAATGTACACAATGTACACAGTGTAAAAATGTACAAAATGTACACAAAATGTACACAATGTATACACAATGTACACAATGTGTACACAATGTACACAATGTGTACACAATGTACACAATGTACACAATGTACACAAATGTACACAATGTACACAATGTGTACACAAAATGTACACAATGTACACAATGTACACAATGTACAAAATGTACACAATGTACACAATGTACACAATGTACAAAATGTACACAATGTACACAATGTACAATGTACAAAATGTACACAATGTGTACAATGTACACAATGTACACAAATGTACACAATGTACACAAATGTACACAAATGTACACAAAATGTACACAATGTACACAATGTACACAAATGTACACAATGTACACAATGTACACAATGTACACAAAAATACACACAATGTACACAATATACACAAAATGTACACAATGTGTACACAATGTACACAAAGTGTACAAATTGTGTACACAAAATGTACACAATGTACACAATGTACACAATGTACACAAATGTACAAAATGTACACAAATGTACACAATGTACAATGTACACAAAATGTACACAATGTACACAATGTACACAAAATGTACACAATGTACACAATGTACACACAATGTACACACAATGTACAAAATGTACACAATGTACACAATGTACACAATGTACACAATGTACACAATGTACACAATGTACACAATGTACACAAATGTACAAAATGTACACAATGTACAATGTGTACAATACACACAATGTACACAATGTACACAAAATACACACAATGTACACAATACACAATGTACAAAATGTACACAATGTACACAATGTACACAAAAATGTACACAATGTATACACAATGTACACAAAATGTACACAATGTACACAATGTACACAATGTACAATGTACAAATGTACACAATGTACACACAATGTACACAAATACACACAATGTACACAAATATGTACACAATGTGTACAATGTGTACACAATGTGTACAATGTACAAATGTACACAATGTACACAAAATGTACACAAAATGTACACACAATGTACACAACAATGTACACAATGTACAATGTACACAATGTACACAAAATGTACACAATGTACACAAATGTACACAATGTACACAATGTACACAATGTACACAATGTACACAATGTGTACACAATGTACACAAAAATGTACACAAATGTACACAAAATGTACACAAAATGTACACAATGTACAAAATGTACACAATGTACACAATGTACACAAAATGTACAACACAAATGTGTACACAATGTACAAAAATGTACACAATGTACACAATGTACACAATGTACACAATGTACACAATGTACACAAAATGTACACAAATGTACACAAATGTACAAAATGTACACAAATGTACACAAATGTACACAATGTACACAATGTACACAAAATGTACACAATGTACACAAAATGTACACAATGTACACAATGTGTACACAATGTACAAAATGTACACAATGTACACAAATACACAAAATGTACACAAGTGTACACAATGTACACAATGTACACAATGTGTACACAATGTACACAATGTACACAATGTACACAATGTACACAAAATGTACACAATGTACACAATGTACACAAAATGTACACAATGTACACAATGTACACAAAATGTACACAATGTACACAATGTACACAAAATGTACACAATGTACACAATGTACACAATGTACAATAAAATGTACACAAAATGTACACAATGTACACAATGTACAAATGTACACAATGTACACAATGTACACAAAATGTACAAATGTGTACACAATGTACACAATGTACACAATGTACAAATGTACACAATGTACACAATGTACACAATGTATGTACACAATGTACAAAATGTACACAAATGTATACACAATGTACACACAATGTACACAATGTACACAAAGTGTACACAATGTACACAATGTACACAATGTACACAATGTACACAATGTACACAAAATGTACACAATGTACACAATGTACACAATGTACACAATGTGTACACAATGTACATGTAATGTACACAATGTACACAATGTACAAAATGTACACAATGTACACAATGTACACAAAATACACAAATGTACACAATGTACACAAATGTACACACAATGTACACACAATGTACACAATGTACACAAAATGTACACAATGTACACAATGTACACAATGTACACAATGTACACAAAATGTACACACAATGTACACAATGTACACAATGTACACAATGTGTACACAATGTACACAATGTACACAATGTACACAAATGTGTACACAATGTACACAATGTACAAAATGTACACAAAATGTACACAATGTACACAATGTACACAATGTACACAATGTACACAATGTACACAAAATGTACACAATGTACACACAATGTACACAATGTACACAAATGTACACAATGTACACACAATGTACACAATGTGTACACAATGTACACAATGTACACACAATGTACAATGTACACAAAATGTACACAATGTACACAATGTACACAAATGTACACAATGTACACAATGTACACAAATGTACACAAATGTACACAATGTACACAATGTACACAAAAAATGTACACAATGTACACAATGTACACAATGTACAAATGTGTACACAATGTACACACACAAATGTACACAATGTACACACAATGTACACAAATGTACAAAATGTACACAATGTACACAATGTACACAAAATGTACACAATGTGTACAAAATGTACACAATGTACACAAAATGTACACAATGTACACAATGTACACAAAATGTACACAAAATGTACACAAAATGTACACAATGTACACAATGTACACAATGTACACAAAATGTACAAAATGTACACAATGTATGTACAAATACACAAATGTACACAAATGTACACAATGTACACAAATGTACACACATATGTACACAAAATGTACACAATGTGTACACAATGTACACAATGTACACAATGTACACAATGTACACAGTGTACACAATGTACAGTGTACAAAATGTACACAATGTACACAAGTGTACACAATGTACACAAAATGTACACAGTGTACACAATGTACACAATGTACACAAATGTACACAAAATGTGTACAATGTACACAATGTACACAAAATGTACACAATGTACAAAATGTGTACACAATGTACACAATGTACAAATGTACACAATGTACACAATGTACACAATGTGTACAATGTACAAAATGTACACAATGTACACAAAATGTACACAATGTACACAATGTACACAATGTACAATGTAAATGTACAAAAATGTACACAATGTACACACAATGTACAATGTACACAATGTACAAAATGTACACAATGTACACAATGTACACACAATGTACACAATGTGTACAAATGTACAATGTACACAATGTACACAATGTACACAATGTAAAATGTACAAAATGTACACAATGTACACAATGTACACAATGTACACAATGTGTACACAAGTGTACACAATGTGTACACAATGTACAAAATGTACATGTAAATGTACAAACAATGTACACAATGTACACAAAATGTACAAAATGTACACAATGTACACAATGTACAAAATGTACAACAATGTACACAATGTACACAAAATGTACAATGTACACAATGTACACAATGTACACAATGTACACAAATGTACACAATGTACACAAAATGTACACAATGTACACAATGTACACAAATGTACACAATGTACACAATGTACACAATGTACACAAAATGTATACACAATGTACACAAATGTACACAAGTGTACACAATGTACAAACAATGTACACAAATGTACACAATGTACACAATGTACAAATGTGTACACAATGTACACAATGTACACAATGTACACAAATGTACACAAAATGTACACAATGTACACAATGTACACAAAAATGTACACAATGTACAAAATGTACACAATGTGTACACAATTTGTAATGTACACAATGTACACAATGTACAAAATGTGTACACAAAATGTACACAATGTACAAAAGTGTACACAATGTACACAATGTACACAAATGTACACAAATGTACACAATGTACACAATGTACACAATGTGTACACAGTGTACACAATGTACACAAGTGTACACAATGTACACAGTGTATACAATGTACACAATGTACACAATTATGTACACAATGTACACAAAATGTACACAATGTACACAATGTACACAAATGTACACAATGTACACAATGTACACAATGTACAAATGTACACAATGTACACAATGTACACAATGTACACAAGTGTACAAAATGTACACAATGTACAAAATGTACACAAAATGTACAAAATGTACACAATGTACACAAATGTACACAATGTACACAATGTACACAAATGTACACAATGTACACAATGTACACAAAATGTACACAATGTACAAAATGTACACAATGTACACAATGTACACAATGTACAAAATGTACACAATGTACACAAAATGTACACAATGTGTACACAATGTACACAATGTACACAATGTACAAATGTACACAATGTACACAATGTACAATGTGTACACAATGTATGTACAAAAGTGTACACAATGTACACAATGTACAAAATGTACACAATGTACACAAATGTACAAATGTACACAATGTACAATGTGTACACAATGTACACAGTGTACACAATGTACACAATGTACACAATGTACACAACAATGTACAAAATGTACACAATGTACACAATGTACACAAAATGTAATGCACAATGTACACAATGTGTACACAATGTACACAAAATGTACACAATGTACACAATGTACACAAAATGTACACAAGTGTACACAATGTACAAAATGTACACAATGTACACAATGTACACAAATGTACACAATGTACACAATGTACAAAATGTGTACACAATGTACACAATGTACACAATGTGTACAAATGTACACAATGTACACAATGTACACAAACACAATGTACACACAATGTACACAATGTACACAATGTACACAATGTACACAATGTACAATATGTACACAATGTACACAAATGTACACAATGTACAAAATGTACACAAAATGTGTACACAATGTACACAAGTGTACAAAATGTATACAATGTACAAAAATGTACACAATGTACACAATGTACACAAAATGTACACAATGTACACAATGTACACAAAATGTACAAAATGTACACAATGTACACAAAATGTACACATGTATACACAATGTACAAAATGTACACACAATGTACAAAATGTACACAAAATGTACACAGTGTACAAATGTACACAAAATGTACACAATGTACACAAAATGTACACAATGTACACAAAATGTACACAATGTACAAAATGTACACAATGTACACAATGTACACAAAATAACACAATGTACATGCAAATGTACACACAATGTACACAATGTACACAATGTAAACACAATGTACACAATGTACACAGTGTACACAAAATTTACACAATATACACAGTGTATACAATGTACACAAAATGTACAAAGTGTACACAATGTACAAAAAGTGTACACAATGTACACAATATGTACACAAATGTACACAATGTACACAGTGTACAAGATTTACAAATGTACACAAAATGTACACAATATACAATACAGTTTATATAATGTACACAAATGTACACAATGTACATAAAATGTACAGTTTGTACACAATTAATGTACAAAAAGTGTACACAAAATGTACACAGTGTACACAATGTACAAAAAATGTACACAATGTACATAATGTACAATGTACAAATGTGTACAAAATGTACACAAGTATACAAATGTACACAAATGTACAAAAGTTTGTACAAAATGTACACAGTGTACACAATATGTACACAAAATGTACAAAATATACACAGTGTACAAAATGTACACAGTGTACAAAATGTCATAGTTTACAAAATGTACACAATGTACATAGTGTATACAATGTACACATAATGTACTCAATGTACAAAATGTACACTGTGTACACAATGGACACAAAGTGTAAACAATATACACAGTGTACAAAATATAAAGTGTACAAAATGTACAAAATATACACAGTGTACACACAAGGTACACAAAATGTACACAAAGTACACAATATACAAAAATGTTACACAATACACACAGTGTACAAAATGTACACAAAATGTATACAGTGTACACAAAATGTACAGAAAATGAATACAACTTATACAATGTACACAAAACGACCTGAATGTACACAATGAACACAAAATGAAAACAATGCACTCAATATGTATAAAAAAATGTACACAAAGTACACAGTGTATTCAATGTACACAAAATGTATACAATGTACACAATTTAAACAAAATGTTCACAGTGGACACAATGTACAAAAAGTGTACACAATGTACACAAAAGTAAAACTGTATACAATTTAAAAAAGTGTACACAATTTACACAAAAGTACAAACTGTACACAATTGACATATAGTGTACACAATGTACACAGTGTTCAAAATGTGCAGTGTACAAAATATACACAATGTAAACAGTGTACACAATGTACACAAAATATGTACAATATAGATAGTGTACACAATGTACACAAAATGTGCACAATGTACAAAGTGTACACAATGTATACAATGTACACAAAATGTACACAATTTACACAATGTACAGAATGTGTACACAACGTACACAATTTACACAAAATATACACAAAATGTACACAATGTACAGAAAACGGACACCATGGACACAAAATGGACACAATTGACACTATGTATACAAACTGTACACAGTGTACAAAATGTACAGAAAGCTTACACAATGTACACAGTGTATATAATGTACAGAAAGTATACACAATGTACACAGTGTACACAATATCAACAATCAACAGAAAATGTCCACAATATACACAATGTACACAAAATGTTCACAATGTGCACACTGTACACAATGTACACAAAAGTGCAAAGTGTACACAATGTATTCAATCTACATATAATATCCAAAATGTACACAATATGTACACAAAATCCACACAATATACACAGTGTACAAATTGTACAGTGTAGAAATTGTACACAATGTAAACAGTGTACACAAAAATATACACAAAGTATACAAAATGTACACAAAATATGCACAATATACAGACAATACACAACGTAAACTAAATTTGCACAAATTACACAGAGTACACAATATATACAAAGTACACAAAATGTACACAATGTTCACAAGGAACAAAAAGTGAACACAATGTAAATAGTTTACACAAAATATACACAAAATGTACACAATGTACACAAAATGTACAAAAAGTACAGACAATTGACACAATGGACATAAAGTACACAAAATGTACACAACGTACACAAAATGTTCCAAAAGTACAGAAAATTGACACAATGGACATAAAGTACACAAAATGTACACAATGTACACAATGGACACATTGTAAACAAAATGAACACAGTGTACTCAATGTACAGAAAGTGTACACAATGTACACAGTGTACACAATACACACGATGTACACAAAATGTACACAATATACACAATGTACACTATATGTTGACAATGTGCACACTGTTCACATTGTACACAAACTGTGCACATTGTACACAATGTACACAATTGTAAACAATCTACACACAATATACACAATGTACACAATATGTACACAAAATCCTAACAATGTACACAGTGTACAAAATGTACACAATATAAACAATGTATACAAAATGAACACAGTGTACTCAGTTTACAAAGTGTAAAGAATAAACACAGTGTAAACAATGTACACAATGTATACAGTGTATACAATGAACACAAAATCTACACAATGTACACAATATGTACATATTGTACACAAAGTACACAGTGTACACAATGTACAAAATGAACACAAAATGTACACAGTGTACGCAATGTACAAAATTGTACACAATGTACACAATGTACAAAAAGTGTACATAGGTTAGACACTACAAAATTTACACCGTGTACACAATGTAGTGTACATAGGTTAGACACTACAAAATTTACACCATGTACACAATGTACAAAAAGGATACACATTATACACAATGTACAAAAAGTGTAGAAAATGTACACACTGTACAAATGTACTAAAATATACAAAGTTTACACAATGTACAGAAATTGTACAAAATGTACACAAAATATACACTGTGAAAACAATGTTCAAAAAGTCTAAACAATATACACAATGTAAACAAAATGTACATAATGTATACAGTGTACACATTGTACACAATGTAATGAGTGTACACAATGTACACAAAATGTACACAATGTACACAAAATGTACACAATGTACTTAATGTAACAAAGTGTACACATTGTACAAATTGTACAAAATAAACACAATGTACACAAAATGTACAAAATGTGAACAATATACACAAAATGTACACAATGTACACCATGTACACTATATATGCACAAAGTACACAATGTACACAAAATGTACACAGTGTACCCAATGTATGAAAAGTGTACACAATATAAACAGTGTACACAATATGTACACATTGTTCACAATGTACACAGTGTACAAAATGTACAAACTTGACAAAGGAGGATCAATAGAGACAGGTGGGTATAAGTTAACACAACTTTAATGAAAATAGCACACTCACACAACCGGAGTTCCAGCGATGCACAGAAACCGGAACCAAGAAGCGCAGCAGCTTCTGCACGCCCCAATTTATCTGTAAACATTTGCCCGAGTCCGTCCCACCCCCCAAAGACGGGCTCTCCCTACATCTCCCCCTTTTGTCTAAATAAGACAGAACTAAACCAAATACAACTATAAACAATTAAAACAAATAATAAATATAACAAACAATATTGAGAACAAAAGTTTTACCAGACACTCTATCTCAAGGAGTCTAAATGATGTAGAGAGTAATTACAATTATATAATCTTCAACTCCGTCAAAGATCTGAGAAGGGAATAAATGTTACTTAACAAATGAGAAATATCCAAAATGTGCCAGAAATGACAGAGACAACTGACTACCTGGGCAATCACCCAAATTCTAGTTTGCAATGTTGAGTCAACCAACTTTGGCTAAGGCCTAAAATAACTGACATGCCATTATCAAATGCAAGGAACTTTCTAAGAATTATGCTACCCTGTCTTGGCAAGATAAGACAATCCTGTTTCATATCTTTGTCAGTAGTTGAGGATTGGGTTTTTCTTAACCCAAAGGCCAGTTCTGCCAAGAAGACAAGCTCCCAGTGGAGTGTCTTTGGTGCTCAACGTTCTCTCGGGAGTAGAGTGGCATTGCCAGGAGTAATTGTGTCTCGTAGGCACAGAATTCTAGGATAGATTAAAGGCCATTTTTCTACAGCTCTTTAAAGAGGCTGAAGATTATACTATCTATACTAAAAATAATCTCTAAGTAACTAGAAGACCTGATTAATCTAAAAATAAACATGACAAACATATAATTCTCAATACCTATCTAACTTGAAGACTAAAAGAATAAACAATTGTGCAATATGAAGACAATGATCTTCATTTGTAAACAATGTCAATACATATCAAATGTAAACAATGATATTACATAAATATTATCAGAGGTAGAGATGTACATTGTAATATGGTAGGTGTATCAATACAATATAAGCATACTCTTATACCAAAATAGAGGTAGGAACACGCACATTCAATATTCAATATATCAATATACAGGAAACAGTACCAATACAATTTTCTAAAAACAGTAACTCACAAATACCAAATTTCCCATTCCCCCTTTATTTATTTATTTATTTATTTTTTGAACATACTCCTAATTTCATAAAACATCTCCCCATCCCCTCAACCTCAAACCAACCATTAAAAGATGTCCCTAACCCCGAGGGCAAACTCTGTTGGGAGAGGGGACGTCGTTCTCTGAGATTGTTTCAAGCTGACATGGGGCGATGTTCTTCTTAGGGGCTGCTGTGAAAGCAAATGATGGTAAAATTCCCTAATTAACCTTTGACCTAAGAAAATTGTAATTAGTCTCTGTGCGTTTTGAGAATGTCTGGCCAGAGTGTTGTCAAAAATGTGCACCATTTGAAATTGACTTGTGCAGTTGTTACCAAAAAACAAGTCTACTATCAGCGCTTGAAAAAAAAAATATTCATGACATCATAAAAACCAGGTTGAGTTGATGTTGTGGGGCCCCATATTCATCCTGGAAACTTCAAAAATGACTGTAGGAACATTTGTTGTTTGTTATGGGAATTTAAACATTAACAACAAGAACACATGATGATATACAATGAAAGACACAGATATGAGGAAAAGCAAAGAAAGTTTATCAAGTATAAAATTATTCTTAGCCTGTCCTGTTTCATGGCTACTGATCTGAGACAGAAACTCTGAGATACCTCTTGTCAACAGGCTTGAAATTGAAAAGGGACTGAGCCATAGTCCAACTCCAAAACCAGCTCTACATATTTATAAAGACGTGTTCAATAAAACATATAGATATACGTATAAAATATCAATACTTACTGATCCTCAGTGGGTTGTAACTATTTTCCATCCATCAACAATTAACTATTCAGGTTCCCTTAAGTTCTTTGAAGATCAGTATTTTCCCGTGGAGATAAGAAAAGAACCCTGCCCCCAACCTATTTACTTTACTTACCATCAGCATGCTCGCCATCCTTGTGAATGAATTGTTATTTATCTTTTCCAAATGACTTTTCCTCCTCATACCGAACTTTTATTAATTTTGAAGGTATCCAAAATTTTTCTTCACCTGTGGAGATAAGAGCAAAACCCCTTTCCCAATGCAGCACATCTCCTGGCTTCCATTGTGAGGTTAGCACATCCTTGAAATAAACTGGTTGATTCTGTTCAGTAGACTTTTCCATTATACAATGTCTTTCTGCAGCTGTTGTTCCCTTCTCATTAGCGTTAAGAAAATTCAAGGTTAACAAAGCATTATGTAACCTATTTCTGGGGGTGTTTTCCACCCCTTTCTGTTTGTTCAACATATCCTTTATAGTTCTATTTGATCTTTCTATAACTGCTTGACCTGTAGGATTGTAGGGTATACCTGTAACATGCTTGATATTTTAATAGTCATAAAACCATTTCATTTTCCTGGAGACATAAGCAGGACCATTATCTGTCTTTATCTGTGTAGGTATACCCATGATAGCCATGATTTCTAATAAATGAGTGATTACTGCATCAGCTTTTTCTGAACTTAAAGCAGTTGCCCACTGAAAACCTGAATAAGTGTCAATGGTGTGGTGAACATACTTCAATTTGCCAAACTCTGCAAAATGGAACACATCCATCTGCCAGATTTCATTCCTATGGGTGCCCTTAGGATTAGCCCCTGCTGGCAGTGGCATTTGGTTATAGAAAGAGCAAGTAGGGCATTTCTTTACAATCTCCTTAGCTTGTTGCCATGTAATGGAAAACTCTTTCTTCAAACCTTTGCTAATAACATGATGTTTTTTATGAAATTCAGAGGCTTGTAGCACACTACCAATCAATAATTGTACCAGCTGTTCTAAAGCCTGTAACTTTTTCTCAGTTAGAGGCCATTGCTTTGTCCATATAGGTTTCTCAGTCAACCATTTTAGAGGCAAGGGTTTTGGTATCTCCGAAGGGGCTTCAATTGCTGGTTCTTGTATGGCCCGAATGGCTGGTTTTCTTCGTTTGTAATGTCTTTTAATATTATTTTCAGAAGTACAGGCTCTAGAAGTAGCAGGAACGTTAAGTTGGGTATTGCATTGTTGTAATAGGTCACGACCCCATGAATTCATTGCAATATTGGCTACATATGGCCTTAGTTTTCCTATTTGTCCTTCAGGGCCTATACATTCAACCCATCTTGTGCTCTGTCTTACTGGAGAAAGAGTTCCAATTCCCAGGAGTTGAACATTTACATTTTGAAGAGGCCAATATGGATGCCCAGATTCTGGGGTAATGATACTTACATCGGCACCTGTGTCCAGCAGGCCAGTAATAAAAATGCCATTTACACATACTCTCACCTTAGTGCTTTGATCATTTATAGAAGTTTGCCAAAAAACACGTAACTCATCTTTCTGATCATTA